>JAODTR010006983.1:0-31304 GCA_025399935.1 Amblyopsis rosae | reverse complement strand
ACCATTCTTAGTCTGGCCCCTCCCCTGAGACCACTTTGCCTTGGGAGACCCTACCAGGAGCACAAGGCTCCAGACAAGACAGCCCTCAGGTTCATGGGGGCACCCAAACCTCTCCACCACGATAAGGTGATGGTTCCCGGAGAGGTTTAAATTTAAGATGTAAGAGACACAAATGTAAGAGACACAAAAAGCATCTGATTCCATTATGGCAATTTGATCCCATTCTGACACTAAGCGTGTGAAGATCTAGCCTGGTGTAACCAGACCCATAAATCCCTTTGTGAATACGGTCTGGACACGCTCCATTGGGAAGTGTTCACAGTTGTTGCCCCTTACTGAGCGTAGAGTTCTGGTTCATTATGAAAGTATTGGACAGCGTTTAAACAATGTGCGTCGCAGTAACGGTTTGTATTGCTTCATCTACCTCAACACCACCACACGCTTGTCTTCAATGTCATCGCACTTAGTCACCATGATTGGTCCACCAGTAGGGTGGCTGAGCAAATGCTAAAGCAAACAGAGTTTCCAGACTATAATCTCCAGCCAGGCTAGTCGCGGTCCGCCTTTGATTCAAGTGGTATTCAACTGTCCCTGATTGAGACGCGTCCAAATAAAACACACCCACCCCTGCGCTCGTAAATTATTGGTTAGATATTACAGCAGGTGCAGTCATGCAGTCTTGCTTAAATAATGGGACTGTAAAACCCCTCTCGCCCAGACAAAAATGGGTTTGAAGCGCTTGGCCGTGTTCCCAACCAATCGAGAGACGCAGACTGAAGGACACATCATCAATGGTTTTGTCTACTTGACTCACTTCCACAGTCTTGTTTCAACAGTAAAAGGCACTGACCTTTGGATGTCTGAACTGTATACAAAAATCAATGCAGTCATGTACAGGCACAAAGACAACAGGAAGAGAGCAGAGATTACACAAACAAACACAGCTGTGTAATTTATGATTCCGATACCAAAGTCACAAATCCCTGACACAAAAAATACGAGAAGCTACTGTAATGATCCAGTTCCTGCACATTGTATGTACTAAACTTGGATGTTCCGATGAAGAGCTCTGAAGATAAAGAACATTGTGAAGATAAGCATCTGCTTATTTTCCCTACCTCCCTAAAAATACGGTACGTGCCTTCAGTTTTGCCGCATTAAGAGTGATGGATTGGCACAGAACAAGCTTTAAGAGCTAAATGCCTTTGCAGGGAGCATGCGCTCCATCAGGCTAACTGAGAGAGCCGTGCAATCCTACATGCTACAAAAGCTAATTAGACATGATCACAGTTCACTCGGGAAGCAGAGCTACAACCCCATTCGCCCTCTTCCCCAACTGCCACAAAGATAGCATTAGCTGAAAAATGGCGGCAAAAGATCACAGGGTCACGGCTGGTCCACGTCCAAATGTATTTTCCGCTAAACAAACGCTGCATCTGTCGAAGCCGGAGAGACACGGGGACCGCTGCCTTTCATTTGCTACCATCTGTCCTCTGGCTTGACACTAGTGCCAGGGTCTGCCTTTGTTTTATTGTTGTTTCTTTACTGTGGGCCTCATGCAGCAACGGTGCCTGCCTGCTTCCTATTAGCCACCGATCTCTCCTTCGCTACATGTCCAACACCCCCGGCTGCTCACTCACACACACACACACACACACACACACACACATGGATTTGCTTGATGCGAGCACTTGTTGAGCTACAGCCTTCCTGGGGAGAACAGAACAGCACGTCTGCTCCTCAAACGCACGTGGAGCGTCCTCACAGAAATGGCCCCGCCTGGCTTAACTGTAAAAACAAAACATCCCTAATGCAAGCAAGATGTGTTGGTGTGTGTGATGTCATCAAAAGCAAACAACTGCAGGTGATGGCAAATTGGATTTAAACAGGGCGAAGGGGTATTCAACAATTACAAAAGCCTTCCCTGGATCCTAACCTGTTCCCGCTAGCCAAACCTTGATTGTACGTCATACAGTACGCATCAAAATGTCTACGTCAGATTTACGAGCAGTGACTCATAATCCCGGCTCATGCAGTTTATGATTTTCATAACTTGTAAAATGGTGAACAAAGAAACGTACAGCATTTCGCCATAGGCACGCATGTTGGTGCAGGGAGACTCTGCTATGATGCGATGCTATGATGTCACATCCACTGTCTTAAATAGCATGCGTTTTAATATTTTATAGAAAACGTTGTTCACTCCTTATATGTGGGTCCAAATGTCTTAGCTCTCCAGAAAGAAAGCCTTTACAAATGCCTCACTAGAAAAAGTGATTTTAAAAAGGCGTGTTTAAGTAGGCCTAGACCTTTGACTATAGCTACCACCATAAATACCTTTACATGCTCATGAAAGTAAACACACAATACAAATCAGTAATACCAGGCATATGTCCCACTGAACAGCACTTGTAGTTGCGACAACAGGACATGCTTACAGGAAATGAGTCTTTATGAAGATGGCAATGCATTCCATTAAATTGTGTTTCAACATGCAGGAAACTACCCATTGACAGCAGAGCATAGGAAGGTGAGGACACACTGACTGATTTACTTGTTTCTGCTAGTATCCCACAGGCTGGGAGGGGGAAGGTTCCCTCATCTTCCAAAACATATTTAGCAGTCACTCGAACACATTGTCAATATGCACACTTTATAACACTTTATTAGCTACACTTAAGCTACATTTTGTATTTACTTAAAGTGTTTTCTATTTCAATTTATTTTAAATCTACACACGATATATATATAAAAATAAATAAAATATGATATATCTCCAGGATAATCTAACTATATCCCAGTCGACCGTAAACGTGCTGGCACACATAACGTCAGTGTTATCAAAGAGAAAAACAACAAGCTTCCTCTGCCTCTTAAGGACAGAAACACCAGTAAATCCTCTCAAATGCACAAGAACTTAACATGGCCCTGCCTGAAACACAACAGTCTGTCAGTACAGATACATTAGAGCAGAAATTTCAGACGACAGCTTTAGGCTTATCAATATTCCCACACTAGAATCTATATCAGCAAAATACCAGCACTCACCCGGCAGTTGGTCTCCGCTCTAGCAAAGTCAAGTGTACTGAATGCAGTCTCAGACAGAGTTGGCTGGACTGTGACGCAACAAGCCTTCCTATCCATAGCTCCGGGGCAGGAGAAAAAGTGGAGATAGACTGTAGGGCGGTGTACCAGACCGAAAAAGGAGGAAATGAGGAGAACCAGGGTACAGCAAATTAAAGCCTCCACTGACTGGCTGGCTGATTTGAGTACGAGCTGTTCAACTGTTTGACTTGGGGGTTGAATACGGTATTCGGAAGCCAATTCCAATTTCTGTAAAAGGGGATGGGGAAAGGATGGAGTTTGTTGATATAAGAAGCAGATGTGAAATATGCAGAGACTGGGGAAAACAGAGCTAAAAACAGCCAGACTGTATTAGTGACTGTTGAGTGAGTGAGCGTATGTCATGATCATGACGAAATAGAGACCACACAAATGAATAACAGAGAGAGCGAGAGATGTCATTGCAGAGTGAAACTACATAAACTGATAAATACTGTACATAAAATAAATGTAGTTAAAATGTTTGGTTAATCTGTAATTATTTGTTGATCTGAGAATGTAAACATTAACACATACTTTGGCAGATATTTCTGTGTGACTCTAAATACAACCACAAAACTTAGAAACCCAGTGATAACAAAAAAGTAGATTCAGATTATTTGATTTTGAAATTCAAAAAACACACAAAATCCATCCAAGACAGCCGCTGTACTCACCTACAAAACAAACACCAGGATGTTTCGGTGGGAGTATTGACTAGCAGTTCCAAGGTCTCACACTTTGGCAGGTAGCAGATAAAATCCCAACATGAGCTGAACTTTCACTACTGCCTCTCACCAAAACAAGGTTTACACAGGAGAGTGTGTGAAAGGCTTGTCAAGCTTCCTGAACAGATATTATCTCCGCAGCTCATAGACCATGTGAGAGTGGCGGAGGCGAATCCTGTTCAATGCTGCAATCTGCTTGGAACACACAAACAAACCAGCAGAGAACCCACCCCTGCTCATCTTCTCAATTACACCCGCACATGATCAAACCCATTATGTCTGACTCACGTGAAATCCCACAGGCTCACTATCACAATCACTAAGGTTCTCCTGTAGTATGAATAACACTGTGGTTTCCCTGCGTTGATCATTGTGTACATCGAAAACAAACATTCGGTGATATAGTATTACATGAGCACTGCAATCCTGTTAATTCAAACAGAAATGGCCTCCTCTCTTGGTTTCCATTATTTAAAACCTTGACCCTGCCATGACCCATGGGTTAGGGTGTTTAGCTGGTTTCCTTTATAATACATGATGAAGAGCTATGGGGTGACTTTCTTTAAAAAGAAACCTTTCAGGATACAATAGGAGGATGCAGGGCAGGAAGAGAAACTAGCCTCCATCAAAGAGTTCATCTCAGCTGTGATACTGCATTTTGATAGGCCTCTGCTTATGGTATGTAGACAGTGACTGCTAGTATTGGCTTTACCAATCACCATATAAAACACCATACTATACTAGTGTCTGTCTAGTGTGTGTGACAGAACAGTGGCTGCAACCATAACAGAAACTGCGTAAAGTAATCCTGCAACACCAGATTGTGCATCTAAAATAAAAATGAAAATAAAGTTAAAAATACAAGGTCTTAGTGCAGTTGTGTCCCATCACCACAAGGGGCCGCCAAACTATCCTACGGTATGCAGTTTTTTAATTGATCCATTTATGGAAACATAGAACATTGCATCCTTAAAAAAACGTATTCCTTCAGTTCTGCTGTTAACTATGTATAACCAGGGTGCTTATAAGTGCATAACAAGGTGTCTAAACCTGGCCACTCTAACGTGTTGCAGCCATAAGCACCAACACATTCTACTGCACTGACCACAAACACATAGGAAAGGCCACAGTCTTTGTTCTTTTGTCACTCAGGTTAAGCCATGATTAATCACATTTAAGACCCTTACAATTAGCTAGCTTACTGAAATAATTCAGGCCCCCAGGCATGGGGCATTGTTGGGAGTGGTCTAAGGCCATACGGAGGTGGCTGGGGGTCATTAATCACCAGGTCCACCCCACCATGCCCCATTCTGTGTGTTCAAAACAAGGTTAACTACAGAACCCATCTCTGCCTGGCAACCCTCTGTTGTCAGTCTTAACTATGGGAGACTGGGGACAGAAGTAATACCCTCAAGAGAAAGACCTTTGCGGCACAGCCATTGTAAAAATGTAGAGTTAACTCAACAGAAGTGACCTCCCCTTAATAACTGACCTTGACATTAACCCTCCTGTAAAATATGTTTTACTATATTTTTTTATACTTGAATATGCAATTTAAAGAGCCTACAAATATTATCTTAATTTCTAAAGTTACTCCATGTTGTTGTAACATTTCTCTTTTACTATAAAAAAATCCTTCTTTCCTGCTCTATTGTATTGGCACTTAACAACGTTTTAACTCTTTGCTTTTGTATTAGCTGTTATCAGCATGGTATGTTGTGTGTTGTGTTGTGTGAATGGTATGTTGTGTTGTGCTTTTGGAACTAAGAAGCCCTGATTATTCTTGCAATTGTCATTATTTTAACAATCTGTTTACTTACGATGAATGCTGCATGGCCTATTCAGCTATTGACAATTGTACGTCATTGGATTTACCAATACAATATACAGATATTGAGAGTGCCAATCCAATAACAGATACATCAGCCAATATTATGTGTTTTGAACAATGAAACACATTTAACTGTTTATAGGCTACTGCCCAATGAAATATATGTTCTGCTGGGTATATGCTTTGAAGGATGTCCTCATCTACTGCACCTCTGTGTTAGACAGACCAACCTTTACAAAGATGTAAAACGTTTTTGGCCTTGTTACATTACAAGCAGGGATGTCGCCAGGCTGAATTTTGAGGGCTGTAGCCCCCCCTCCCCAAAAAAAGTATAAGCCTCCCAAAATAAATCAATATTTAAATAAATATATTTTGTCAGTCATTTCAACCGTTCCATCGCATCACATCATGTAAACAGGCAGGCATTAGGACCTGGGGGAGGCTGCATGAGCGAGAGACTTTCAACATTGCATCTGACTGACTACTAGGCACTGCAGGTACAGTGACATGGACAGCAATGTGTAAAGCAATAACATGCTTAAGACCAGAAGAGTTTGATGCTGGTCTCTTTACAACTCCAACATTCCTCGACACAGTTTCTGCTGGTGACATTTTATTTGATACATTGTTTAAATAAGAGTTCTGCATATCAGAGTAGCAACCATATATAAGTAGCAGCAAGTTTCCAGTAAGTCTCTGTGAGTTTATAGCAATGCCGTTGTATTATCCACAATGTTCCCCTATATCTACCTTCCTGTAGGCTTATAGACTAGCTAACAAGTCAGACTAAAGTTAGATATGACAATTCTTCAAGAGAGGGGTGCCAGCAGCTCTGCAGAAGCCCAATCAGAGATAGTTAGATTTTACCAGTTGAAACAATCATTTAAAAATTATGCATGAATCACAGTAAAAATATGAGTAATAAAAACGGGCTACGTTGAAAAGTAGCAGTAGTAGTCACCCACAGCATCAAATCATTTGAGGAGGAGTGCAGTAGTTCTGGAATAGGTTGAATGATTATTTCATAATGTATAAGAGAATACCTGAGAGCAATTCATATTACAGGGAGTCATGTGACCACAGAGCACACATTTGTGATGGTGTATATTGTTGAAGTGAATGTCAATGAAGATTTTCTTCATATGGGCACGTATGAATGTAATCACAAATCTATAGGCTATTCAGGGAAATTTGTATGCACAATTTCCCACTTCAAGACCAGTAACGGTTTAAAGAAAATGGCAGTGTTGTGAATGAAAGCAGTAACATTGCAGAGTGTTGCCTTATTGTCATCTTCTGGACTGTGCCTTGACCCTTCTATTCCAGCATTACCATGGCATGTGTGAAAACGTGCCAGAGGGAAATCTGAATGTACTGTAGCTGCATCAGAGAAACTCTCTGGCAGTGCCTAAAACGTTAATTGTAGTTTGTATAGTTTGTATGCATGTGTGTTGGGAATGTATACTTTAAGCCAACCTTGACCAAAAAATAAACTAAAGTTTAAAACCTTTCCCCCTCTGGGGGACCATGCCCCCAGACCCCTCTATAAACAGCTTAACCCCCCTATTCATGAATGTCTGGTGAAGTCCCTGAATAGAGTACAAGTAATGTGCATTTACCACTGTGGCTGTAAGGTTGACAATATTTAGTTCAGGGCATGTCACTGCATGATAAGAATTCACCATGAACTGAGTTATACAGTCAGCACTGTGTGTGTGTAGCTGAGGTGAGGTAAAATTGCTCTGCCTGCTCAGCAAAGCCAACTCATGACAGAGTAAAGCTAAACACTGACTCCATGCACGCTCTGCTGGTCAAACTAGCCTATGTCCAGGGGTGTATCTAGGTACAGGCGAGCTAGGCAGTAAAATAAAATTATATACAATATAAAAATGCTGTTTTCCCTTTTATGGGTCTGTAAGTCTTCTGTTGGAGCTGCCATACAGCTATACAGCTGCTTGTAGCAGTCTAAATAACTATTAGAATCTGGTAGATTTGACAATAGATAGCCTAAATGTCATGGTCTATGAAAAATACTCTTGTATATTTTTATTTGTGCATAGAAAGTAATATGTTAACCGCTGACATTAGGGCACTCCCTTGTTAACAAGGCTGCCAACCACAGGGTTCATGAAAACATTTTCAGAATATCACCATATTACATGGAGCCTACACTGTGGATCAGTTAATGGATGTGACCACACTACTTTGGAAAAGCACTGCAATTAATAGGCTCATATCATAGTTGCAATCTTGTGGACTGCAAGACTACTATTTGCGACTGAGGGATATTCTACAAAATAAAGCAACTATCAGTTGATATGGCTTTGTAGACACCAGTCACCTGAAGTTGAAAACGGCAATCTGTTAGTGATCCACAAATGGTTATTTTCAATACAACTTCTGCATTTGGTAAGGAAGGAAGATATATTTGAGGGAATGACAATAGTTCACTCGTGCTTTCAGAGGGAAAGGGATGTTAATTGTCTTCCCGCTATGATTTTTAACTACCAATCATCTTCACAGTCATAATAACAAGTTTTGAATAGGAGATATTTCCGAGCTTATTATCGCCTCTCTAAGCCACACAGACAGCCACCCTTAAACACTTCATTAGGCAGCAGTTGTTTACACTCTCAAAACGCTAGAGCAAACCAACAATTAGGTTTGCCATGAAGCGCTTCTTCGCATGCGAGGGATTTAGCTTGTTTTTTTCAACCCATCCCATCACCCTTTCTTCTCTTAAGTCTTTGAACCCGTCTATATGGTCGACCTAACCAAGACCATTCCCATCAGAGCCTAGTCGGGTACCCTCTTCCTGTTATTCCCTTCATCTGCCGCGATGCCGCTTCCTCCCTGGGATGCTCTTGGGGTACTGAGATGGCGTCATTAGAGGACCCCATCCCTGACCAGCCAGTGGCCACACATCACTCAACAACATCAAACATTATTTTATCGTTGGGCTGACGCAAGAGGTTTCTTCAATAGTCATACCTTGATGGGCAGTTATTTATCCTGTATAACACATTTTAGTTATGCTATTTAAGGAATTTAGGCATCCGTTTGACATCTAGTGTGGAACAACAAGTGGGGAAAAAAACAATGGTACTTAAAGGTCTTAAAGTGCTGTTAAAAGTTAAACAATATTAATAGGCGATTTATGTTTGATATAGACTAAGACAGAGCATCCCAAATAACTCCATAAATGAAAGGAGAATTTTCAAAAATATTAATAAAACCTTATTTTCACTAATAGAGTACCATCTGTGTTAGGGTTGTGTAGTCAGCAGCCAACAATTAACATTATATTACAATTTATATTGCTTTCCCTGGAATCATCAAGTACTCTTTCAGGTCTACAACTTCCCAAAGAAGTGGAAAAGTACAGTGAGGTGTAAGACAGGCAACATTACGTCCAAATTCTGATGACTGTAAATGTGTGCATGTGCGAGCACAGGACAGAGCCTGTTGCAGCCTGCTGCAGTGGCCTAAATTCACCAGAAAGAATACATAGCAGTCCTGGACTCCAGGAAAACATATTCAGTGATGCTATTAATGAACAAGCCTATATTATGTAACATTCTATTGCTGCATGAATTCAATTACAGGATATCCTCACTTGAAAAACACAGGCAGAACAAGGCCGAATAAAGTGTTTTCGACCTTGATGTCAATGGCTTATTATCAAGTGGTGCTGCCAATGACCAATTTTGTCATATGACTGAATATAAAATACCTTAATTGATAATCATCAAGCCAACATGCACTTATTCTGGCCAAAAATCACATAATCACAATCCTTCATGCAGCATATTTAGGATAATTTGGTCCTAATCACAAATATGGTTTTGCCTTGTTTTAATCCTTTTTTATTTTTTTTTAGAACATTGGCTTGCACTGCCCGAAGACAACCAAATCATACTTTGGCAAGAAAACGAGACCGGTAAAAGACAAAGTGGGTTTTAAAACCCACCCTGTTTGGCAGGGTCAAAAGTTTGGCATCTTCTTAAAAGAATCTCTGTTACAATCTAAAAAATATGCCAGTCAAGTCTTCCATCCAGACCGCATTCTTACCTAAAAGAAATGAACATTTCACTGTAAATTCACATAATGTGGCATGGTGTCAAGATTGCTGGAGAAGTAGGCTAATTTCCCTTACCTATACCAACTGATGAAACAGGGGCAAAGGCTCCAAGTCGTCAATGACTTGTTTAATAATAATGAAGCTCAAAAGAATCTCTGATAACACTATTTCCTTCTTAGCAACAATGTGTATGAATTCCATTATCTTGAAGTTCTTCTTGAAGTTTTTCTTAACTTACCACCCAAACGCAATTACTGTATCATTGTGAGACAACAGGTTTACAGGATGGTAAGATACATAAACATCTGTAATTCATAAATGCAAATAGTTTTCATGATAATCAAGTAGCTCCATTACTAACCAGAAATGCACAAACTAAAGATCAAATTCCACCTCACATAACTTCCAATGAGGACCATAAACTGTATGACAGTGCTGTCCGGCCGCATCAGGTCTGGCCTTTTAAAAACACAAACCGTGTGTCACGCAGTCATGGACAAATAAGAACAATGTTCTTCTTTAAGGACTAACGAGTGAGAGTACAGGAATATCTCTACAGCACAGGTTTAACACTGCATTCTGTGTCGACCAGACTTCATAGAATTGGATTTTAGGATTTTTTCAGGTGACATTTCATATAATACGAAAACACTAAAGACTATCTTTATCAACAAATACACATGCAAATAAAATGTTTACTATAAAGGACACCTTTCCACGTGGCAATCAATGTGTAACTTATGGACAGAAAGAGGTGGCAAGGAACAAAAAGCCTCACAAATGCTTATACCTGCATACAGAAATTAAAAAGGTGGCTTTTGCCAAAAGTTGTTTCACCACAGGACTTCCAAATTAACACTGACCCAGATTTAAGAGTAATATTCTGCTACGCCTCCTCCTCTATTGTGCTGCTGTGAAGAATAATAGCTCTAAACATGAGCAAAGCATTACTCATAACACACTGTCTAATAGAAAGTCAATTAGCCCACATGACATGCGAAAGAATAGTTGAGTGGCAGCGAGTGCCCCAGGTCCAGTTAGCCGATTTAAACCTCTTCTTACGTCCTTCTTGTCAGACAACCCCTCCTCCCCCTCCGCCCACGCCTCCAGCTGTTGAGGCAGGGAGCGGCCCGTAGCCAAGGCGACACACGCACGCACACACACACACACATCCCTGTCTGGTCCTGCCCCACAAAAGAGATAAGGAGGGAGGGAGAGCTGAAAGCAAATCAGAGAGAGAGAGAGAGAGAGAGAGAGAGAGCTAGAGAGAGAGCTGAGAAACAAATCAGAGAGAGAGAGAGAGAGAGAGAGATAAGGAGGGAGGGAGAGCTGAGAAACAAATCACAGAGAGAGACAGAGAGAGAGAGAAAGAAAGAAAGAGATCGTAAGCAGGCTCAGGCAAGCTCCAAGCCCAAACCAACAACATCTAAAGTGACACCCACCAACCCACATGACTCCCAGCTCTGAAGTAGCCCTGGATTAGCCCCCTATCCCCCCACCCCTCCTTTCCCTATAGCCGCCTGAAGGCCGCTCTAAACCACCTCTGAAACACATAAGCACACAGCAAAGGCTTCAAATACTCACCAAGCCCCCTTGGAAGAGCATGTATCAGGTCGTCTGAGCCTCACATCAGCCTTTGAACGTTGTGTAACGTGGCGATGATCACACGCCTGCGTGACACCTGGCGTGACGACTCACGGCCCGGTGAGCGGCGGCGCACCTGTATTTGTGTATTCCTGAAGCGTTCAAGTCGAGACTGGGAGAGTCCGAGAGCGTGGACCCACCAGAAGACAGAGTGCGGTCTTATAGCCCAAACCTTGTAACGCAAGGGGAGGGACGGCAGATGAGCAGCAGTCTCTGTGTGTTTGTGACTGTTCTGCGCATCAAAGGGACTGCACTTAAATAAAATACATCTGAAAATCTAACTGAATTATTACAGTTTAATGTTTTTTATAAAGCAAAAATGTCCTCTATGGTACAGCACATCTCATTTTTGGAAGAGTTTGCAATCGCATGTGTGTGTTTGTGCGGATGGAAGGGCTGTTGCATGTGAAAAGGCATATTTATGTTCACATGATATCTGGTCGGTGCCTCACAACAGCCTTAACCGCAGGGGCAGTAAGTACAAAGACACTAGGCTTTAGGTCAGGACTGGCGTGACATTGCCCCCTGCTGTTAAAACCCTGTCATAGATGATACATCTGTGTCAAACCTGTCATAGATAATACATTTATGCATGGAATAGATAACAAGGTGATGTAAAAGCACAGTAGAGAAAAGAGAAAATGTTTTCATTCAGAGCATGAAAACACAAGCGAGCAGAATGCTTCCCATTATGGTGCTCATCATGCTGTGTCCTACAGTACATCAGCTCGTCTCCCTGCTCTTGCCCACACCAAGGAGCGAACACATTTTCCTTATGCTTTTCTTCTTACATAACATCAGCCGTGACCTGAGCCAGGAGACAGATGGTGCTGCACACGCATTGTCCCAAACCCCCCCCGACACACACACACACACAGTTCTATAGCAGGCCACACACACACAAGAACTCACAAGTGAACAAGCATGCGCAAAACACTGTCAATGAACGGACTCTTTCTTCACAGCGCAGCAGCTCTGCAAACAAATGTCACAAAACAAGAGGAGACGGTTTTATATATCGGGGAGGGGGGAGGAGCGGTCTAATGAATTTATTATGCCCAAAGTTCTGTCAGCGAGCCACGCTGCTCAATAACCTGCGGGGATAGAGTGGGTTAAGGCCGCTAGCTCACTCCTCTTTGCACAACTTTATTATTCTGGGTTGCTATGGAGACAGAACTATCTTCACTCTCCTGGTGTCGCATGGGTTCTCAGGCTCCTCTACCAGATTTCCTTTTGGTGGAAGTGGTACTGGTTGGGGTTAGGAAAGGCGGGCAACACTTGTGTGCCCCAGTGGAAAATCCCGCTCACGCCTATACGGCGGCGTAGCAAACTACCAACCAGATGCCGTGCCCATCTCCCTTGGTGCCCTGGCTGGGCGCCAGTGTTCGGACACCAGCGGCTTCAAAGGGACCATATTTCACAGGCTTGTGGCCAGACAAAGGACGACTGCGGCCCTTTTGAAACACCTACATGAACAGCAGGAGTTTCTCGTGGGCTGTGGTCAGAAGCCCAAACAGACTTCGGTCATAGCATAGGGAATGGGAGGTGGTTATATGCTCTTATTGTGTCGTAAAAGGGGTCCTACGGGCACATTCAGACGTACCTTAGAGGCGCGACGGCGCTCTGGACACGCTGGGTGCTGGCACAACACCCAGTCTTCCTGGACGGGCTTGTCATCTGGAGGAGAGGAGAGAAGGAGAACGTGTTGGAGGTCCAATGTGAAAAAATGAAATAACCCAGACACATGAAAAACTTAGTAAAGCTGTCAAAACATATTGTAAAGCCATCAGGACTGAACGGGATTTTACTACAGAGAGGGAGAGAGAGGGTGAGGGAGAGAGAGAGAGTGCGAGAGAGAGAGAGAGAGAGAGAGAGAGAGAGAGAGAGAGAGAAGATAATGAGAGAGAGAGATTTAGATAGACAGAGAGATTGAGAGGGGGAGAGAGAGAGAAAGTAACCTAGCAATCTCACAAAATGAAGAAGAAATTAAATAAAAACAAAGGGTTTGCACAGGCTGGACAGAAGTGAGAGAATATCTGCTGTGCTCTGGCAAAAGGAGAGTGGGGAAACATCTAAAGAGAAGCACCAATGTGCATGTTCTGTTCTGTTCTGTACTGCACTCACAATCACTGCCCATGCGCTTGCTGAGCTCAGAACTAGAATAACAAATCACAACTGTCAAAGACAGCTTCCAAGTGTACTTGACTGCTTAGCCTGGACTGCATTAAAAAAATATGATAAAAGATTGTTTACCTGTAACCGTACACACACGAGAAGGCTGACAGCGGCAATATTTATCTGTCCCCTAATGGCAAAAACAGAAACCCCACGCTGAATAGGAGAACGTACAATGTGGGGGCAGGGAGTATATAGCAGACACTCAGAAATCTTTTAAGGAAACTTGGATGAGGTAGCCTGTAAAACCATCTCTCTCTCTTGGACGGAGCCATCAATTACATATATTACACTATTATGGCTACTGGTAAACTGAACAAAACGAAAGGCCAATCACACATTCAGAATGGAGGCGCCATATCCATGCAACATCGTCTGCATGTGTTGTGCTAGCCTTCAGACACAAGCGACCTTGAGTCAGCCTCTTGGCTACAGAAACACACAGGGTCAAGGGTGCTCATGGGGAAGAGGGAAACACTTCCCTATTGGGAGCTGTTGCTTTGTCCCAACTGGCCCTGGTCAAGGAATCTGTTAAATGGAGGAAAAGGTACTTGAAAACACCCGATCACAATCACAGCATGGGTTTGTCACTTTCCAGTCCACTGAATGCAAGCATGGGCCATGAAAGCCTTCTCTGGTTTATAACGTACAGTTCAGTTTTCACTTGCGTTTGTGTCAAGGAGCTGGAACCATATTGGTTTTTAACCTCTGCACCTCGTTAGAAACTCATTCTTCACTCTGCTGCATTGTTACCGTCTGATACTTGGAAGTGGTAAGTTGGCACTTCCTAAAGACAAAATGTCTCATGGGTGATGTCAGCAAGTGGAATAGCACATGGATCAACATAAATTATTATCAATCCCCCTCTGCTGTTTGACATAAACACATCGTTCCCACGTCTATCACTTCATGTAATTCTCCTGTGAAAGTTACGCACAACAACGGATAATAAAACCACAACTGTAAAACGGCAAGGCTTCCATCAATGGGCTCACTGTAATGCGCTCAAGCTGCGATAAATGGCAGCAAAACTGAATTTTTGTTTAACACAGGAAGGTTTGCGAATGTCACTTTAAAACAGGGGTAGTTTGTTGTTGCTCTGACAGTGGGGCAGACAGGAAGGCTGGGACCCCCCACTTCACCTCCGTGTTCCCCTGGCCCCCCTGGCCCAGTGGAGCTGGGAGCAGGCCGAGACGCGCTCTCACTGTAGCCTCTGGCTGACAGCTCCCTCTGGCTTTACAAGCAGCAGAGGGAGCCTCCAGCTTTTATGGAGACGTTCCCAAAGAGGCAGAACGTTCCTCACCACAGTGAGGTTTAGCTGGCCTTCAAATAGACCTGTGTTTCTTTTTTTCTTTTTTTTTTACTCTTTGAGCCACGACCCCCAGAAAGAAGTGATTCATAGCAACAACTCATTTTTATTACAAAACGTAAAATATATTTTAAAAAGGCATAGTCATTCTGGAGAGAGCTTGTTTGAACTCCAAAACAAAAGCACTGCTCCCTTCAATGCCATAGGGTTCTCAGAAGCTCCGCCTCCAATATTGGATACACATTGCCAAGGCTAGGGTATTGTTGTGGATGTGGTGTGCACCACTTTGTGTGTTTCTACTTTCGGAGACAAATCTGTGTAGAAACACCGGATACTTTTTTTAGCTGGCACAGAGAACAGGCAGCTAGGGGACCGAGGGGAAGTATTCGCTGAATTTAACAAAAAGAGTATTAGCCTACAATCGTTTACTATATCTTTAATATATAAAGAAGATCAATGTCTACTATAAGATAAGATAGATAGATGTTCATCTTACAAAAAATATATCAATATCTCACTAAAAAGTGAGATATTGCTAATATTGACTGAGAGGCTACTGAGATAGGAGAATGCTATACTACACCTCCACATACCTCCACATGAAGTAACAGACATACTGTAAAAGCTGTGGTTGTGAGAGCTGCTTTTAGGATCTCCCTATATGACCAGACTGTACTCTTTCTCCGCTGCACGCACTAACCTTTACCGCAGGAAAACACTTAACAAACCACCTTTGACATTTTAAATATAGACTTGCCCTTAACTGCCTGTATCACAGAGGCACACCATCTGTGGCTTTCTGTTTTTGTTGTGCCCTCTAGCCACTCCCAACCTCTCTCCCATTTTCTGTGGTTATCAGTTCCTCCTTCGACTAATTAACCATCCTGTTTTATTCGACAACGTATTCGCGTTTCTGCTGAACTCGTATCTTCTTTCCCACATCTCTCTATGGCTGACCCGCTCTCCCTTTCTCTGATGAACAGGAACTCCTGAACTCAGCAGTGCTGATAAAGCCAAAAACAAACCAACACACACACACACACACGTGACATGAGACAATAAGCTGGTGCAAACACTAAGGAAAGAGTAGAACAGTCCTCCATCTAAATAGCGGGTGTGTTTACTACAAACAGATGCTGTGTCATGGTGCATTGAAGCTGCCACTGAAGCGGCCATTGGAGTGCCACGTCACTGCAGCACGTTTGTTTGCCATCGCTCTAGATTCGGTGAGCTTGTGAAAGATTACCTTCATACTAATGTGTCTGTTAAGATGCATCCATCTGGGGAGCCGTTCACTGAAATCGTTTATAAAAAGGGCAGGCGCTTTCGACATAAATACTTGGCATGTGATTGGACGAACCTGTGACCCAGCCAAGTCTGTTGTGCACTCTTGCAGTAGAAACGTCGGGAGAAGAGTGAAACCCTATTTTCCATTGAGAAAATCCTTAGTCTTCTAATAAATGCGAATAAAACTGATTCTATATCATCTGCGCTAACCTATGTAGGACCCGCCATTGTCGTTTTCGACATGAGTTGTTTTCAAGTCACCTTTGTCACACCTAAACTACATTCGTAACTATACTACGACACTGACTGGCCACACATTAGGTTCACCAGCCTGAAATACAACCATTTCCAATCTCTCCAGACTGATTGACTGAAGTCAAACTGAAGCTCGCAAGATCAGGGTGGTCTTGCAAGGCTACCTTCATACCCTCATAAAACCATAATTGACACTTGTTGCCAACAGGTGTCAATCAAATAATTAGAAGGTGATTGGACTACCTTTATGCAATCAGACCAACAGACGTTTGAACAGGTACAACACCTAGATTTTCCAAACACAGGTACACTACCTAGACAACCCCTGGCTACAGCCTCATCCTGTGTTGACACGCCCTCTTGTGCCCTTCCATGTTTAGGCCTTTGACGTGCCGGTACCAGGAATGCTAGAAGAATGCTTACACCCCCCCCCTTCACTTATGGTGAGGTCTCACCATGACACACAGTGGGTGGGCAGAGCGTACAATCTTATTTTCTCAGGTTGGGAGTCCTTGCTTCACCTTTCCATAAGGTCTACCACTGCCTCTCCTCCATTTGGGAGAACAACGCAACAACACATCACCTTGTGATTATGCAATGCCTCCAGGAAGACAAAAGACAGCAGGCAGGCAGGCCGGCCGGCCGGGCACACACAGCAAGGCGTACGGCAGGGAACACTGGAAGAGAGATGGACCTTTCAGCACAAGTAAGGACCAGGAGTGACAGAAGAGGAGCGACAGGGCCAGATGGTAGCAGTAAACAGGCTGTTTCTAGGCAGCCAGAGACATGAAGGTGTGTAGACAGGCCGGCAGTTGGGCCTGTCGCTCTGCAGTGTCAGCAGAGCCTGCTGAGTCCTGTGTGAAACCTTCGACGTCTCTTCTCCTCCTTCTTGGATAAGACACACTGTTTAAGTTCAACCCTCTACATAAGGGTTTTCAAGCTAATTAGAAATGGACCACTTTACTGTATCTTGCGTTGAAGGGGACTTTTTGGGATTTAAAACAAATACTGTACATTATTCTTTTTAACTGTATACAGTCTAGGTCTGTGCTATTCATTTATTAATGTTCATAGTTGAGAAAATGCTTTTAAAAAGCTGCATGACCTGACTTCCTGTTTATGACCTGGTCTGTTTAATTACTAGCAATACTTGACATTTTGAGAGAGGCATATATTAATATCAAGGGCCACATCTGGCCTCTTGCTCTGCATGGTAATCATGTCTGCTAAATAGCAACATGTGTATGTTCACTCAGATAGTGAAGCAAACCCTTTATTATTGATGAGCCATTGTATTCCTCTGGCAGCTGAATAGGTCCAAGCCTGGGGGACAAACAGACTTCATTCATGTCTCAAACCAATAAATGCCTGCTATATGCAGCATGTTTCTGAGACAGTGAGGGCTAGTAAGAGCCCTCCTGTTTATATAGTTTTATCCTCACACTCCCACCTACTCAGTTTCTCTCTCTCTTCCTGCCTCTCTCGCAGCTATGGAAACCCAAATCAAAAAAGTTCAAATTCACCGCAAGAGGAAACTGACATGTACCATTCTGGGTCACTGAAGCGGTGCCACTAGTAATAGTTGTCAATCAAATCATTAACAGACGATTAGACCACCTTCAGCGAATCAGAACAACGAACGTGACAGTTGTTTCTATAAACACAGGTGCAAGCAAACAATTTGACCATCTAAACCAAATCAGAACAAGAACCGCCCAGAGTTGATTTTCCTAAACTGAGGTGATTAAAGGCGGCAACACAACACCGCATGTTTTTTTATGGCATGAATGTGCCAGCATACAATGATTTGCCATTCAGGTTTATTAATACCATTATCACTAATTTTAGAACCTTTTAGCACTATATTTGTTTAAATGGTAGGCAAAAAAAGGAATTGTCTTCAGTTCCTGGAACCTAATGTTAAAATAAATGCTAGTCGGTACATGTCATTTTTTGTTGAATTTTGTATCAATGTTAGCCTGTCCAGTATGTCATGGCAATTCTAATTTGTTCACTGGTTAAAAATATCAAAAGTGGGATCAGTTAAAATGGTTAACCTATTTACTGTTCAATGATGGGGTCTGAAGTTCTGTTAGGCTAACTACAGGTGCTAAGGATGTGGGACTGGGAGAGGGCAAGGGGTGCGGGTTTCTGATTACAGGGTAGGGATCTTTGTTTTTGTGTAGAGGTCAGTGAGTCATAAGGCGGACAGCGACATTGGCTGTGGCCTACAAAGACTTAAGCTGGTGGAAGAAGAATCTTACAGGTTTTGCTTTGGGTACATATTTGAGGAACAGAGTGGAGTTCTCAGTCTGGGTGTTCTGGCAGGAGTTAGGATCTTTGGTCTTAAAGACAGTCAGAAATGTTAAAAGATGAAAGGCAGGCTGTTCTCTCTGTGGCATTCCTTCTCTCATTCTGTACCTCTCTGCCAACTCTGCCTTTGTGGGCAGCATCCCGGTTAAGCTGACCAGAAACCGGACGGAGCTCCAAGGGGCCTGCTGGCAGACGTGACGGGATAAAGAGCATTCCTCAGCCAGCCTAGTGTTATCACTTGCCTTCCACTAATGGCATTAACATGGGGCTGCCTAGTAGAGAGCACATGTGCCCCTGTGCTACTTCACACAAAAAAAACCTTGGAGGAGACATAATGATTTCAACTCAGCTATGTACTTCTTCTGTGGTAAATATTTCATCTGTGGCGCTCTTCTTGTCTGCTCTTTCCCCTCTCTTCTCACTTATGTGAGGTGTTCTCCATGCCAGGTCATAGAGTGCTTTCCATGGAAGAACAGAGCAATGGAAAAAAGGCCCTTTCCATGATGGTGTTGAAATGCTTAGGTCAGAATCACTTATGTATGTGAACTAGAGTTATGCTTGCCATAGTTTCATATAACAAGTTGAAGCAATGTTTTATACATTTTTAATACTAAATATAGCATTGCCATTCTCATTAAATTAATTACTATACAGTTCTTGATAATCACATTTCTGGAAGTGAATATCATTCAACTGTTGGTATGCATGGATACTTTCCAAACATCTTGATTGCCAAAACTTAATGGAACTGCCTTGTCAAAAGGAACAAGAAAACTGCATGTTTTGAAAATTGAGTATCACGTCTGTTTGCATAAAATGTACACAGAAATCCCAAGGGCCTGATACTAACCTGCCACGCCCTGCCCCACATAAATAGTCACATTTTGTGCAAGTTTTGCAACACATACATTGGGACTATGATATGGCACATGATTACACAGTTTTATGCTAATAGTTGTGAATTTGTAAATTCTGGAATAGCAAATTGTAGGTATGGTATGTCTTGGAAAAATGGTATTAGCTCCAGTCAAAATTGTGCCTAAAATGTCATAAATGGTAGATTTGATGAATGAGTCAAATCTCTGAATTATAATGAAAGTTTTGGATTGGGTCATTTCCATTCATAATTCCATGCTAATTCACCACATCTTACCACACATGTAGATGATGTCCGCAGAGGAGGACCAGGAGTAGCGCTCCATTCCTACTTCTGTCACAGGGGACGGTATAGACTCCAACTCATATGCACCTCGCTTCTTCCAGTATAAAAACATGTTGTACTCCTCAGCTATTTATAGCTAAATGCTACAAATGTCCGCCACACTTCAAATCATTTCTGTAAAATGTCATCTAGACCTATATCTAAACTGCACTGATCACCCTAACAATCTCAAATTGTCCAGGCAACTTCAATAAACCCTTCTCAGCCATCTTTATAAAAAATTTAATTTTAACTTCAAGCTCAATGTCAACTGCCAAAACTCCACCTGTACAATTACCTCATCAGCTAAGCCATCAAACACTTTCTTTGAACCTTCTTTCCAATTTTAGATTCCTGTACAAGGCCAGATGAAGTCACAAAAACAGCTCTCTTATGTACACTTTAATTACTTATTTTAAAATATCACATTATTGATTTCAAACCTGGAATATTTTGTCACGAACACAATCATGAAATGTTAAATATTCTAACACAGATCACAAATGGTCTTTATCTAAGGTTATTTCTTTCAACTAATAATCTGGTCTAAATAAATTTATCTGAAAAAAACTGCTGAAGTTCTTTCACTTTCTGTACATTATGTAGGCTTCTCAGTCAGTGTTCGTCCACAGCAACTCACTAAACGCTTCATAAAAACCTCTAGATTATCTATCAATAAACCATCCTGAGAAAAAAAAGCATTGCCCATAGGCTACAGTATAGGTTCTATTCGGAATATCTCAATCCCGTCAGAATATTCTACCAACGTATTTCCACAAACAAGTAAAATTTCCATAGCCATCTCTTTTGCTGTGCCTCAACTTCATCCACGGTTCTCAAACTCTGTAAAACTTTTGTGTGAGACAAGCAGCTAATGTAATAGTCTGTGTAGGATATCTGGACGAGAGGGGGGTTTTCGACCCACTCCATCGGACAAGTGTAGTATTCATACTGAGGTAAGTTGCATGCTGGGACCGGCAATCTGGGCCATTGGCTTTTGGACTGGCTGACACAAAGATCTCTTTTAAACCTCCTCCTACATCCAGAGTGGACTTTCTTTATGTTTTGCGCAAACTGTAAAAGGCTGACATTTTCCTGCATTAATTAGAACCCTCGCCCTTTATGTCTTCTGAAAGATTTAGTACTTTTAATGAATGCCCCATGTTTGTGATGACTGCACTCAGTTATTTCTGTGGAGGTATAATGCATGCACAAGAAAACAAGTGTTCTTCTTATGAGCCAAAGAACGAAGGCAGTCCCAGATGCAGAATTGAGACAACAGTGTCTACACAGATCATCTCTAAATAATAATAATAATAATAATAATAATAATAATAAACAGTTAGAAGGGTTAAAGCCACATGCAGTTAACCATCTCAGTCAAGGCATAATATTTTGGCAGGTTGATGCACTGCTATTATGCATCTAAAATGGGAAAAGAAATACTGTGAGAGCGCAATCTTCCGACCGGGGGAAGAGAGGAACTTTGTCACACACACACAACGACCCAAATGTCCAATTTTGGGATAAGAAATTAGAGGGTAGAAGGGGAGCCAGTTTTGCTGCTCAGCTCTGGGATCTGCAGACATATGGTAATAATTTGAACCAGCTTTGAGCATGCGGCTTCCTTTTTAATGAAAAGAGCAGTTGTGCAGCATGAGAACTAGGCTGCAGATACAAGGGCCAATGTCCACCTACTGTAGAAAACAAAGACAGAACCGAATGAGGCCTCTTCCTTCATTGTGTTTCAATACAAATTACTTTTCATAAAAGACAGCTGTTACAGTCTCCTGGACATATATGTAAAATAGAACAATATTGCATTCAAGTGGTACATTTATAAATGTCGTTTTAATTTGTGTAAATATAATTAAATATTTAGATTAAGAAAATGCTGTAGTTTTGAGAGACATTTTGTTTGAGAAATTAATAACATACAATATTTTTTAGAGAGAAGACTCCTGGCAGCTGTTTACTCTTGTGAGTAGCCTTTTCAGGGATGATTTAAGTCCAGTCATCCATTTTACGTCCAGTTGGATTCTGATCAGCATCAACAGACGCAAGGATGAGCCAAAGGATCTCGCATTCACAAACTGCACTCATACTCATCATTTTGAGCATTGTATGGATTATATAAAATACAGAAGGGAAACCATGTCCCCTTCTTGTAGCAACTCAAGTTTTATTAGTACAATGTAAAGGTATAGTGAGTTTGCAATGCGCATTTTCCCAGCTTAAGTGTGCGTTCTGTGCACGTTGAAAAAATTATCCGATACTTCTACACAGGCCTGGCTACGTAAATAGCAACCTAAACAAAGTGGTGAACACCGTCAACAAAGCCGTAGTATTATACGCTTTGCTTCACAATGCCTTTTGATGTGTGGGCCGGCGCTGTTTTAAGTAGAATTGTGATTAAGAAAAGATTACAGGAAGGAAAAATAGTTAATACACTACTGAAGCATGTAAAACAAGTAAGCTTTTTCTTCCGACTTGTTTTCCAGATGTTAAGAAATGTTACAACAATTTGGCTTCTATTGAAGTATTCCTCTTAAATCATTGAGGAAACAGAGCAGTGACAGGCCAGCTCCCATTAGAACTAACCGGAATGCATTGGCACCTCAGTAGTATCACACTCAGATGCATTAATGGGGTGTTGAGAAATTATTGCTTGACCACGTGCGGGCATGACACCACTGCATATGAGAATCTATGTATGAGTGTGTGTAGAATGGAGGACGAAGGAAGAGTGTATGAGCTGAAGTGTTGACAGAGACAGTGCAGCTGAAGGCTTGTGCCTGCCCGTGTGGAGGTTTGGGGTTATATTTAGCATGGTGGCACAAGATGAGGTTTAACCCTTAGCTACAGTAGTTTCGCAGAGCAAGCCTTTACTTACATACAGTCTGGGACACATTGCTGGCTAACTGCGTCAAGAGCCGCCTACTTGACAGGAGAGGTATTTTGATTGACATACAACTGCGACAAACTACGTAACTCAATTACAAAGTTGGGTGTTAAACTTATACATATGAATTAGTTGAAAGACAAGTACAATACCAACATGACTCAGGTTTTCAGGTATTGTTCTGTTATATGTAGGCTACTGTTAGTGCTTAAAATAAATGTCACAACTGAAATGAGTAAATAAAGTAGGCCTAGGCTACTGCACTAACAACGCACCAGTATTACAGATATAGACACGTGAGTGACAAAGCTAACAGCCAATGAAAATCTACTTCTCAATTTCAGAAAGTGCTGTCGAGTTTACAGGCCAGGGGTTTATGTATCAGACGTTCAGCACAGAGTGCCAATGGGCTTCGCTAACAAACTAGACTTGTAAATAAAAAAGACAAGAAGTAACTAAATGTCATATGCCACAAAAAAAAATCATACTAGAGAACGCCATCTGAACATTCGTTAGAGATATCCTTAAAGATAAGGGTGCGTAGGAACATCTGCAACTAGTAAATTACTATCAGATGTGTCATTTTAAAGTCCATCTTTAAACCGGCAGGGAGAACAACAAGCAATGCTTCAGTTTGTCAATATGAATAATCCCATAATTGAAACAATGTGGTTGTAATTGCAGTGGGGGCAGCCCTTCAGAAGCCCTACCAATAACAGACTCAACAGAAATCAAAATACTTATTCTATGAAAGTACAGTCATTACAACATGGAAAGCTGTAATATTCACAAACAGTCATTTAGCAATGGTGGGGGTTGTACATGTGGAAGGGCACAGCCAGAGCCTTCAAACGATAAAGGAGGTGTGTGACCCTTAAATGACTCACTACACTCTGGAGTGGGACACCACTGGCCCCTTTACAACATGACCCTTTCTGAAGTACTACAGACACTATTCATGAGGGCTTTCAATTGGTTTCATGCATTTATTTAGATGGTGTATTTCATCATTCTATTTGAGCTACCAATAGCTACAAGCACAACCCACTTATAGATACAAACATTATCTGAACACGTAACTAACATGCAAAGCAGATATTGTGTCTAAGGATTCAGCACCACTGAATATTGATGGGTATACATAATCGCCTTTAGTGAAAAGGCCTGCAATTTGCAATGAGTGAAGGATGATGGGAAGGGGTGTATGTGTGTGTGTGTGTGTGTGGGGGGGGGGCTCCAGTAGTGCATGTACGTTTTGGACAATAGCTGCAACCAAATTGAATGTCTACCAAACAATTTTAGTGTTGTGATGTTAGTAAACACATGTGACATGTATTAGCTTAATACATACATACACCATTAGCTCACAGTACCTCACTACCTACAGGAACGTTGCTGTCCCAATATTCTTTGCACCTTGTCGTTTCCATGGCAACACATTGTGCAGTTGGCAGCAGCACATTCAAAATGTATTTTTAATAAATCTCACATTAGAATGTATAGCGCTTCACTTTGATGATACAACTAAAAATATATCTTCCCCGTAAAAAGTTGTGTATGTAGAGCTATTGTGCCAAGAAGTGACAGAAACCAATGAGCACAATCAAGCCATTGAATCAGCACTTGCCTTTTAGTCATCCTAGCTGACAGAGGCTGAAGACTAACTGTATTAATACAAACTTTTGTCAGTATTCATGTAGTGGTCATTGTAACTGGCAATCAGTCATATTTCGTTACCACTGAGCCAAACTGTAGATGCCATTAGAAGTCCAAGACTGATATGTCGAAATGTTGCTTACGTGCAATGCTTTATATGGACTTATATTTAACGGCAATTCTTTTATTTTAGAATTTAACATGTATAATTGAGGCAGTACAAGTAAGCAGGTAGAAGTGAGGAAAAACAGAACAAAATTGACCAGAGTGCCATTTGGTAAAAGACAGGAGCATTAAAGGGACATATGTGAAAAGGAAATTGGTGTTAAAGTAGCCAGTGGAAAGACCATACAAAGGAGGATGTTTCAACTGTAACAAGCAATGACCCAGGCCTGAACCCCCTTCAAATAGTCAAAACCACACACACGCACGCACAAACACACGCACAAAACACTTAACACTACACCATGTAGGCTAAAGACTAACACATTATTTGATCAGGTACCAGTCCCTTCCTACTGGCTAACAATGTCAGCATGTGATTAGCGCTTTAACGCTACACCAAAGAGCAGATTTTCCATCTTGCATTTTTATTGTGATGGACAGGCACCAGACCAAACATATGGTCCTAGATTCTGGGCCAGTGTTCAAGACAGGCTTAAAATGGATAGCCTCAACACTGAGGGGTTCCAGACTCAACCAATTAGGCTGCTCAACTTTAACAACACGCTTACTTCACTCAACTGTATTTAACCATTGGCTGCCCTGCCCATATTATAAACTGACAGCATAGTGCACATTCAAAGACTATAGGTCTTAATATAGGCATATGTCTTGGGTGCATGGTTAGCTTCTAAAGTCTAGGAGTTACAGGTAAATCGATGTACAGTTTTGAACACTGCTTCATTTTGTGATAAATGTGTTACATTTCCACGTCACAGGCTGATCGCCTATACGTCACAGGCAGGAATATTATGTTTCACAGGCAGAAGATCTTCGTTGGGGACCGTTTTAAGCACACTGTCATATATTGTCCTTTATGGATAAAACGTCTGATTTAAGACTCTAACTGAGATTCCCCAGGTTAGCCTATTTGACAGATGCTCATTAACATGAGGATTAGGGGGCTTTGGAGGCTTAGGAGTATATTTAATGTACAAATATGTGTAATTGTGCGCCCATTGTCCAAGGATCCATATGCAGTTTGCCATTCTGCATAATGTAGCCTAACCTTTAAAATACAAAATGCACCATTACATTTGTAGTAACATTGTATCACATGTCTGCTGTGCCAAATGCTACTTTATATGACTTACAAAGTTACGAATTTATTTTGTTTGGATCTACCAGACACTGAAAATGTGCATTAGCCTATAGGAAAAGTCACGTTATCAATAAGTCATATAATTTTATACTTACTGAGTCTCAATCTTATACCAAGCCAATTCCTTGGAGGAGATTTGTGCAGAACTGAATTCATGGTCCACTTGTTTGGAACCGTCTATGCAAGAAATTATCCTTGAAGACTCCTAAGCACTCTTCACAAGTCTTGCCGTTTCGCTGGATAATTTCTCGTTGTCCAAAAATATGTATCACCCACTATGACATTTTCAAATTGTGCTAATTCTCATTTTAGGAGCTGTTGCATTTCTAAACGCCGTGCTCATAAAATCAGCTCGGTGGCAATTACAAAGCGCAAGCTCATATTGCAAAGGTAAATAAATAGTAGGAACAATCATTCCTATATACAATAATAGAATCGGCTATACTAGCTGAAAAAGCACGGTTCAAACTACAATAGACCAAAAACCTGTTGCTGGTTGGTCGTTTATGCACGAAGAATTCTCGATGTCCATCGAAAACGTTCTCTTTAGCCTACCAATGTCCGTGCTCTAGCTTCTTCAACCGCAGTAGACTGGTCAAATGTATGGATAACTAGTCTACAAAGAATGATCACTGTCGGCGAGATCCAGTTTATAACCTTTAGTCAAGATACAATATACATTTGCAACACTGTGTACGTCTCTGCGTCCGTGGTGTGTCCGATTAACCATCAGCTATTTCCATTCATTCAGACAACCTGGACCCACAATGGTTTTCATTTTCCATGTGAAGTTGCATCAGTTTGCCACTAGGGGCGCCAGAAGCCCATCGGTTAAATGACTGGAGGGCACAAATGGATGGATTGTAACATGTTGCCTACTATAGTAGTATACACATGTTGCTACGTCAAATGTAGTATCCTACTGCAAATCAGAGCATGTATTAAAGGTTACACTTGCTAAAAAAAACAGGTCTATATGTTAGGCGTGGCCTCAATCCAAGATGTCTAATACCTGACCAAATGTATAGCCTACATGTCTGAACAATACAAAAATTGGAGAGAACATATTTCTTTAAATCCTCTTTAACATTCTATATTATTTTCAGTGACAATAAGACTGGTTTCCAACGAAGAAGAAAAAATAAACTACTCATTTGACCTGTATATATATGCCTATAGGCCATATTTAGGCCTATTCAATGTTGGTGGCGTTGATACAAATAAGTGTTTATGTCCAATCAATTTAGTTTCATATGGGGTGTCTGCATGGCAACATATGTGAACTTGTTTTAGTTTCCATGAGCTCTGTTGGAAAACGTCTGGTCCCTACAAAGCAAACAATGAACATACAGTACCACCAGCACTGCTTGTAGAAAGTGCCCGCCCTCAACAAAACACTGTGCACAAAGCAAGGTAAGCAGGCAGATAGGAAATGCTTTAATTGCCTATATACTGAAACAAATTAGCATCATGCAGTGACAGCATAAATGGGGTTTTTCAACTTTGGTCACATTAGTGCTTTTGCCTACCAGTCAAATATGTAACATCCAAGTTTACAGACTGCAAATAGCAATGCATGTGACGTATAGCATAGTAAGTTGATAACAGAGAGGGTCTTGTAGAGCCTTTAAATATCGTAGTTTTAATGGTGAAAATAGTAATTATCTGACGTGGAGCTATTTAAACACCACTGCCCCCACGTGGACAAATAGGCTATATGACCTCTAATAAAATGGTATACAAAACATTACAACTTTTTACAAGAACTTCTAAATACTAAATGAACAAAAAACTATTCTTAAAATACACCATTTAAATATACAATGTTAACAAAATTATATTCATGTTTAGATGTTGTGAAATATATCGTTACATAAACTGTTGCACTTTGCTGTGTAAGCAAGACTAGTGTGAGATGAACATCCCAAAAACCTGTCAAACGTCTAGCCTATAATACATTTATGCTATAGTGATTATTTGAGAAAAAGCATAGCTGAGGACGAAGTATTGGTTGTTGCAAGCTTAAAAACACCTACCTCTAACAGTGTATATAGGCGGGTTATTGAAATACATTGACATACATTATCACAAGGTTTGGAGAACATTGTCTTTTATTGCATAAAATACAAATGTATTCACACATATAGGAATGTCACCTACTGTAAGGGGAACAGATGTCAAACAAGAATTGTAATGTATCATGAAAAAGAAATTCATATACACAAAATGTCTTAAAAAAATGTACTTAGTTACAATGGTGACAGCCTATGCTGACCGAATAAGGTTTGTTGACTGCTAGGAGCAGGCTGCTTATGTATGTTCCCCATGTCCACTTGTTTCAAAAGGCCAATAAGTGAATAAGGACAAAAACAAATAAAATGTTTTACAAAATGTCACTTTTTCCCAATATGTCCAGGCCTTATTAACCCCTTGAAGACACGCATTTTCCCAGCCCCAGTGAGCTCAAAACTATAATCTGGAGTCACATAGGGCTCCTCTCCCTCACAGCCCGTCTGAAACAAAGAAAAAGAAGAAAAGTGACCAAAGATTACAATTAAATAATTGTGTTCATTAACATATTGTAGTCAAGCTTCACATTTAAAAAGAACCCAGAAATGCTTTCAACACATGATATCTGACCTGTGTTGTAAGGATGCAGGAGGGCAGTAAAATGGCTCCCAGGAGGAGACAATTGACCTTCCGAAGGATGGATGGATCTACCGGGGTCAGCAGGTAGTACAGGCCACGAGCCATGTCAATGCCTCGAATCACACCTGGAATACGGATTACAATGCATTCATTAGCTAGAATGTTTTGTTCATTTTAGTAACTGCTAAGGGTCATTTGTGTTGGATTTGGTTTCACCAAGCCCCTGTGAAACCAACAGCCTGAGACCCAGGGGGAAATGTACTGGCATTGCGGGAAGCTCATTGTAAACAGAATAAATCAGAGGTCTTCAACGTTTTTCAGACCAAGGACCCCTTGACTTATAGAAACACAGCAAAAGGACCCCTGCAGTACCTATGAGGACCCCCTGTTGAAAACCTAAATCAGAAGATAGCTTAATGCAAGAGCCTAAACAGCAATTTATATTAAAAATTTAATCTGCAAATCAAGCAAAAATAAAACGGGAAAATATTTGTACACGGTCTGCTTATAGCAAAAAGAATGCAACAGTGTTGAAATAAAGTTCAGTTGCCTCTGTTGACAATTCCCATGTTATTTATTCAGCCACACCAAGTACACGCCTTATTGAAAGAGTAAAACCATTCACAAACATTGATTTGGATGGTTAATATTCAGTGCAAGATACTAGTAACAACCGAGCCCGGTCAAGCAGAACCCATGGCCTACCGAAGCCCACACACGGGCAGATGGGGGCCTTGGAGAGCAGGACTGGACCGCCCCTGCCAGTTACTTTCTCTCGGAGGCAGCACAGCCCCACCAGGCTGGCATTGGCAGCGTATAGTGTGTGACTTGGAGCCACCTCACAATGGGTCACACCTATAGCAACTGCTGAATGGGGAACCTTCAGGAAAGGCACAGTTAGTCAGGACATAATGTTAACACTACAGTATATACAGTGCTAACTATACTGTGCGTCAACACAGAACAGATTTCCAATAAAAGATAATTGACTCACACATGACCAATACCTCAAATGACTCAAAGCAACATATTTGTGTACCTGGTAGGGGACAAGGCTGTGTATGGGTCTAACAGGACCTGGGTCTGATGACTGTAGCTGGCTCAGGTAGGCTAGTAGCGTTAGCTCTCTGATTTCATTTGTGCGCTGATGTCTCCTGAGAAAGGCAATGCATGAACACACACATGCAATGAAATTAACACTTAATGCACTGTAAATATAAGCAAATAACGATTGATGCGTTTAGAAACTAGCTATATTCTGGGATGGAAACATTTGTATTTGCAAATTTATTTCTTAAATAATATATACTGTATATTAAAAGATACAGTATATACATACATCTGCAATAATAATACATTTTTAAAACATTAAATCAAGCAAGACAGTACTGGAGTGATTCAGGTAAGTTGGACTTACACGGCTCCTTGCCGTCCTACTCCTTTAAACTCAGCTTGCACGGGGAGGTGGAGGTAACTTCTGGCGGGTCCGTGGCTCTCCGTCAGCTCATCCAGAGCAGTCTGGGGCGGAGGGTGTGTCTGGTACCCGTGAGCCGTGCGCAGGAAGTCTGGGGTGAGGGCCTGGCATTGGTTGGAGGCGCCGTGGCCCAGCTGTACCACATGGGAGACTGGGAAGAGGCGGACCATATCCACGAGCAGCTGCAGTCCAAACCCTGCACCCCCCCCCCCCCCCAGTGGAAACATGGTTACTGCTTGTGGGATAGGTAGGTATGGACCCTGGACCTAACCCCCCCTCACTCACACACACATACAAAAATAAGCTCATGAATAGGCTCAAGCTCATGAATAAGCCCCCTCCCCTGTATACGAACATTCAAGGACAGTTTATTGTATTTAATTTCTTTCAAAGAAATGGTTCCATAAAATTAAACAATAGAATGTTTCCTTTGTTTAGCTAATGGTCTTGGAGAAGGTTGCTGGGATACAGACCTTTGACCCAGCCCATGGTGTTGATGATGATGGGGCTCTCTCTGCTCCGGGAGCGATGGCTCCACAGGGACTTGAGGGACTCCAGGTAGCGGTCCAGGTCGGCCTGGCAGGACGTCTCACCGTAGTAGATCATGTGGTCTGGCGTGCGCTGGTGTGTGAAAGGAGGACCTGAACGAGCATCTTGCGATAAGTCTCCAGGCACGACCCGAGCCAGACATTACAGCAATAGGGCGATACAGCACGCAGATATGAAAAGGAAGCTAACATACCGAGAAGGGGCTCTCTGACAGTAGACAGGGATATACATCCGGGAGGTGTAAATTCTGTTTGGCCCACGTCAGCTTCCAGGTAGTCGATGCTGCCCATGCTGTGCAATAACATAAAAGTAACAGAGCACACACACGCATATGGTTAGCTTGCTACAGAACACGACAACACAACACTAGATTGACTCTCAAGCCCTCCTATGAGTTATCACTGTTTTTAGAGGGGGAAAGAAAAAAACTTACTGATTCAATAATGAATTGATGAGAATGCGGTTGAACGTCGACTTCCCCACGTTTTTGGTTCCACAAACAAGGACCACAACACAACCATCCATGTCTCCTGTGAATGACATACAGTATACTGTATCTAGTAATTGAGGATACATGTAAATATATACATCTCTAGAAAAGAGACAAAAAGTCCATTAGCTTATATACACTCACCTAAAGGATTATTAGGAACACCATACTAATGCTGTGTTTGACCCCCTTTCGCCTTAAGAACTGCCTTAATTCTACATGGCATTGATTCAACAAGGTGCTGAAAGCATTCTTTCGAAATGTTGGCCCATATTGATAGGACAGCATCTTGCAGTTGATGGAGATTTGTGGGATGCACATCCAGGGCACGAAG
>JAODTR010006982.1:0-10498 GCA_025399935.1 Amblyopsis rosae | reverse complement strand
CTTAAATCACCTTTCTTTCCCATTCTGACATTCAGTTTGGAGTTCAGGAGATTGTCTTGACCAGGACCACACCCCTATATACATACATACATACACACATATATACACACATATCTTCTGTGATTAGTTTAGCCTAATACATCGTTTTTCCCCACAGGTAGCATATGACCACCTAACAGGTAATGTACGTTATAATTTAAGGACATGATTACTAAAATTGAGGGACATCTTGAAACAGTTATGAATTGGAGTCAATAAAAGTATAACAAGATTACGTTATTTTACTTCAGAAAATCTTAATCTAATGTTAGCTACCATTAGCATAATGTTTACAGCTAAATTCATGGTGTGTTCGCATAATTGCAAGACACTATTAACGTTAATAAATATATGGAAACTGGTAAGCATGTGTATAGCTTTTGTTAACTTTTTCCTGACAAAGAAAACAATAATTATAAATATAATATAAACAATAATTAGGTAAATTAAGGGTTTACAGTACCAGGGTCTTTAGTGCACAGTCTACCATAGAGTTCTTGTTTGCCAGTCTCTTCTGATGGAAGCCAACCCAACCATTGAAATTATGCCAATCTAACGTCTTTATATTTAAAACAATTGTAGTCCTGGGTTTCTCTGGAGACTAGTGTTACAGTCAACAACAAAACATAACCCGGGCATACTGTATGAAAATTTTGTTTAATGGATAATCTTCCTTCGTTGTCTCTGATAGTTCAATGGTAGAGATGGGAGTTGCATAGCTGACAGGATCCAAATATGGCGGCGCTAACCTACAGTTATGTCACATGGTATCTATGAATAGGCCTCTCAAGTCCCCGGCTGAGCGCCGCCACGTTGGAGTTTACCCCGGTAGATGAGAGGGTCGCCTCCCTGCGCCTACGGGTGGTGGGAGGGAAAACTCTTGTCTGTTGTCTGTGCATATGCACCGAACAGCAGTTCGGAGTATTCGGCCTTCTTGGAGACCCTGAATGTAGTCCTGTATGGGGCTCCAGAGAGTAAGCTATATTAAATGCTTTTCTCTTGATGCACCAAGATGGCGACAACAATCAAGTATCACGAGGCAACTACGGTCAGAAATGCACAATATGCATGTGGCAACACACACACACACACACACACACTACATGCAAACGTACACAACCTCAAAAAATATATAATTCAAAATATAACCATTACATTAAGTAATATTTCAATCGCAAGATATTATTTCTAGTGCTACATTAGCAATGTAAAATGTACCACACGTGTTGAGCATTCGCCCAACGCATGTCACATGCGTCATTAGCAAGCTATTACAACAAACCAAACTCAAAATCTAACTCTGCAAAATGAACTCACCAAAAGATGTAATACAAGCGCTAAAATCTTTAATCTTCGAGAAGAGTAAAATAAAATATCCACCATAATAACATTAAATTGACTCAATATTAAGCCGGTACGATCTGTTTTCTTTATTTTTCTCCTAGAGACAACATCTCCCACACACACACGCACACATGCTTACAGTGTGCATCAAGACCCAAGGCGGGTAAATTCTAAGTGCAATCTGCATATTATTGGATAAGATCTGCATGTCAATAAATTAATAAATCAACCTTATTGGATGATGACTGATGTTCCACTTCCTTTCTTTTTCAAAAGTACAGCATTAATTTCTCTACTTGTGACCCACTATATTAGCAGGGTTATAGACGCATTTCTTACCAACAGGAAGTTACGCTTCAACAAAGCAGCCCCCACAGCACGTTTGACCGACTGGTACAAAATGTCTATCATACATGTAGCGGCAAAGGTACATCCTTTGCCAAAACACATCAAATTGTCTCTGTAAATGCTCAAATCTGTACCAAACTTTAAACTATTCACTCAATGTCAGTGCCACCTATTGACAACAAGAAGTTGTGAAGCTTGTGAGTTTCCATTTAACTGCGCGCCTATCCTTCAACGTGAAACAGGATGTTTTTGTAACTTCACTGGTCAAAGGTCGAATCACTACCAAATTTCACATTTTGGATAAGAGTGTCGGCTCCAGGGCATCTACCTGTCTTAAGAGTCATAATCATAGCACCACCTACTGACAACAGTAAGTAAACCTTGTGTGACAATTCTTTGATTTATGCTAAATGTTGATCGTCCGGTCTATGCTGGAACACACTGTTTAAATATGGCGTTCTCTGGTACCACATAGTGGACACAAGAAGCACCGTTTAACTCCATCACAGTGTCTGACGCAGGTGTAGATTCAGAGCTAAGTCCACGGCACACCCAGATGTTTGCTTGCAACCCTAGTGAATATTATAATTATTTTTCAGAAACTTTATCGCAGTTTTGACTCCCTAAACATGCTTGAAAACTCACAAAACATTGCACACAACAAACATAACGCCTGAAGTGGCGTCATTCGCTAAGAAATATCAAGATGTAATTTCTGTGTACATGTTTAGATCTGCACCAGACACCTACTGGCAACAAAACATTACTAGTTTGTTGCTGACAGTTAGGAGCAGTGCATCAGCACTACTCCTAGCAGGTTGGCCACGTTTTCTATATACACTATCTTTTCTGTCTCAGAAAAGCCTTACGACATTAATGATGCTAAGCTGTGAAGCTAGCCATTTATATCCATGGGTAGTCTTATAGAGAACTGAAGTCAATTCCGTGTTATGGGACCCTTAGTTTGGAAACAATATGTATGGTAGTCAACGGCAAGAATACAATTATTTTTAGATCCCGTTTGAATTGTGACACGAAGTACACATATGATGTGTCTATATAAAAGACAATTGTTCAAGTCAAGAACTTTGTCGTTTGTTGTGAAGCTATAAAGTAATCTTTAATTTTGTGTATAACCGCTCAGTGAACTACAGCTTTCGTCTCGCACAACACACGTCACCATAACAATGCTCAATCAATCAATACATTTTTGTTTATACAGCACTTTTCATACAAATTCATGTAACACAAAGTGCTTCACACTACAACTGTTACGCTATGCGCAGGTGAGTGTGAACCCCCAGAGGGGCAGGTAGGTAGACAGGCAGGGGGATAGGCAGGCGGATAGGCAGGCAGGCAGGCAGGCAGGTACTTAGGCAGGCAGGCAGACAGATAGGCAGGCAGGATAGTGACTTCGGCTCTCTGTTGTAAAGTAGTACCATTATTTCAGTAGCCTACAAAACGGCATTAAATATAGATATTTAATTATGATCATATACAGAAGGACTAGCCTACGCACCCTTATAAACACTCTGGCTCTTATTTAGCAAACATTTATCAAATTACAACATATTCTCTGGTATTCCATCAAATATTATTTCCCTAACTGTCCATGCAATTTACTTTTTAAAATCCCATGACTAGTTGGAACCCAGTGTTGTGCACAATGTTATCAATTTAATAATACTGTCTTAAGTTGTAATTAAAAAAACGAACACACCTTGCCCTTCTCCTCATTCATCATGTGGAGCTCCTGCTCGCTGAGCCATGCCTCCACCTCAGCAGTGTCAAAGTAGTACTGCTGTGCCTGGTACATGGTGTCCAGGACCAGCTGCCTCCTCTCAGTCTCAGCGTAGAGCAGCGACCACAGCTGGGTGAGCTGGTCCAGACTGGCCCGAATGCAGTCGGCCTCAGGGCTACGGATGGAGGCCATGATGCTGGCTCTGTCCAGGACATCCTCCACCCGACTACTGTGGCCCTGTAGCTCTCTCTGGAGGGTCTTGAGCAGGGGTGCAAAAAGTTACAGTACAGGACAATTACTTCAGGAGTGAAAACCATGAAAACCATGAAATCAAATATTTCTAGATGTTTTTGTAATTAGTTATGTTGATGTGAGCTGAGATATAGGTTTTCACCATTCATAAAGATTGCTGTGTTCCTACACAACTTGTAGATTTGCTGGTCTGTGCACTGCTGCTGCGCCAATGTTGAGGCAAACAACAATGAACCACATTCCGCCTCCCGTATCCTTTAATATTAACATCTGGGATGAGGATTAGCACCGCTAAATCTGAGTTTATGGTTCTCAGCAGGAAAATGCGGGCGTGCTGGGTAGGGAATGAGTCCTTACCCCAAGTGAAGAAGTATGCCTGACATTTTTTTCCAATCTCTGAAAACTATGCAAAATGTGATTGGTCTATACATCCAAAGTGAGTGACCAATAGGACACATTTTTATTTCTACCCCATAGATTACAAATCTACTTTTTCAGAGCTTCAAACTGAGACGTGCGAGAGAACACTGCCAAGATTCACGTGACTCGTAAGCTCGCAACGCTGGGGGCAAATCTCTGAAAAGTGGGTGTCCTAACGTACTGTACCTCTGAAGATTCAACCTTCCAAAACGTTTTTGCGAGCCCTTTTACATTCTTTTTTTCTGAGATTGCCTTTCTGCCAATGTGTTCCACCTCTTATGCTCTCCACACAAACATGATTGGTCAGGTAAATACTGCTCGGACTACAAATGTACCTCAAACGGAAACCAGAATGTATCCAGATATTATGTCACTGTCACTGTCATGTAGCATTGTAATGTCAACTGTCAGTTTGATAAATAACTATTGGATGTAATGTTTGGGGGCGGGGGCAGGGTTATACATTTTTGGAATTGACATGCTATTTATATATACAAATATTTGACGTGTGTATTTCATTATGAGTGGGTTGTGAGGGTGTAGCTCCTTGATTGCTGTTCAAGTTCATAAGGTTCAAGTTCATCATTCTTTAGGTAGACTCCAATGGAGGCTGGAAGATGTGAGGAACAGCCCCTATTGAAAAAGACTCGGTCCCCGGTGGGATGACCAGGGTCGGCCTAATTGCCTTCGATGTAGGGAGGAGGGACATATACAGGAGGAATGCCCCCTGGCTCTGTCAGGTTTTTGAGTTTCCCAGTCAACATCGGGCAGGCGACCGAGGAAAGGGTGACCATGGAGGTCCCATTAAAGCCCGCCTTGATTGGTCAGTGTCCCGAAGTAGAGATAATTGTTAATGGTCAGGTGGTACCATGTGTGTTAGATACCTGTTCTCTTGCTACACTCTTCAGCCTTTCCCTTTTCAGACACCTCTGTTCGCAGCAAAGCATGCAGGGAAGGGAGGGTCTGTCCTGAACTTAAGGGCTGCAAATGGTCTACCCCTGCCATATGTCTGTTATGCCATGATGGACTTTGAGGTGGGAGGAAAGATCATAGCGGGTAAAGGGGTGGTGGTAAAGGACGAACATTTGCCGGCTGATTTTGGCATATTGGGTATGAACATTATCAGATGGGAGGCTGATAATAAATAAACCGCCATTGGTGTATGAATGGGTGAATGTGAGGCAAAATACTGTAAAGTGCTTTGGATAAAAGCGCTATATAAAAGCAGACCACTTACTATTTACAAACCTCACTGGAAAGCTATCCAGTACATTGTCTGTTGTCTTTACATCATGAATACCAGATGTATATCTGTTAAAAAACATATGCCCCTTTTACTGAGCGGCCAATCAAGGGACGACGGGTGGCTTCAGGAGACCATAAGTAAAAACCAGCTCACAAGGAGTTGGGAGCCACAAGACACATAGCTCACTTTTATCTTAAAACAAATACATTTTGTTAGTAACATTTTACATTAAATTTCTGGCTGATTAAGTCCTTAAGCAGCAGCACTTGACATTGCATATACACACACATAACAATTCTGCTCACATAAATCCACTTTTGCTGCATTTAAATAATAATAGAACACATTATTCCCGTGTGTATGCTGTAATTTACTACAATGCCGATACCTCCGGAGCGCCAACCAGTATCTAGGTGAATGTTTACCCACCCTAGAAGCACTCTCGTATGGGTACCGAGTCACAGAGGTCCCGGTGATACTTCCTCGGAGCCCCGAGTGGGCCACACAAAGCCACAAACTTCAGATTTCAATGAACACCGGACATGCATGCTATGTAAAGAGAATACTACAGTAGCCAACCCCATGGCACATGCTGTAGATAAGCCCCCCAGCCAGTCAGGTCTGGGGGTGTATTGTCCCAGCTGATTGATGATGAGGTACAACCTATCACTTACATCAGCCGGCGGCTGCTGCCGCACAAACGTAATTACGCCACCATGGAGAAGGAGCATCTGGCCATTAAATGGGCTGACACCAAGCTGAGATACTACCTCACGGGTCGGATGTTCACACTGGTGACAGACCACACACCCTTGAAATATATGTTCCACAATAAAGAGAAGAACGCGAGGGTGACTAGATGGTTCCTGGATCTACAGGACTTCACATTCACCATGGCCCATATTATACTTGAAAAGAAATGCTGGCCTTTTATATTTGATGACACAACATAAATGTTATACAAAATGTAAGTTATTGCTTGCTTTGCAAACTGTAATAAACTGTAAAAATACATTGCAAGCGGCTGCCAAACAAAAACCATGAAAAATATTCAAATACATTTGAAGGATATTTTATTAGAAAGCTTTATTAGCTTTTTATTTAACTAATTCGGGGGGAAATATTTGATATTCAAATTATAAATGTTTTGCTGTTTGTGCATGTTTCGATGTAAAGGCATTTTCTTTTAGTGACCACAATAAACGTATTTATGAAAAAGAAATTGAGAGAGTGTCACTCTCTCAGGTGCTCTACACACTCTACAGTTCTACAGTCATATTGAGTTTACACATAAAATCATAGCAACTGTATTATAGATTTCTTAATATTTCAAGTATATGTTATCTTGTATCTAATCATACCTGGTTCTTCTTCATGAGCTGTTGTACAGCCTGCAGACTGGAGCCATGCTCCTGAGAGGTGGCCATTGGGAGGCGCTCCTGAACCCACAACTACACAGGCAAACAAAAATAAGAGATATTCAGCCATAACACAATTTACTATTACAATTACCAAAACTTGTATATTTTAAGAAATATAAAGTATTAAGGAAGGTAATTATTAAGCATCTACTGTAAAATCATAATGATGAGAACCCATACTGGATGAACACATCATTGGACTCCACCTTTACCCCCTGCCTCTCTGACTTCACTCTGGCCACTGAAAATTCCATTACTGAACTCTTCTAACTGCCAACTAGATCTTATGCCCATTAGCCTCATCTCTCACCTGCTCACTGACACAATTATCTCCTCTCTCGCCACCGGCTTCGTGCCCTACAACCTGAAAATTGCAGCCGTGACACCCACACTTAAAAAAACAAACGCTGACCCCAATGACCTGATCAACTTCTGTCCCATCTCCCAACTTCTCAATCATATACATTCCAATACCCCATTCAAGTCTGGATTCCGTCCCAAACACAGTACTGAAACAGCGCTAGTAAAAATCACCAATGACCTCCTGACTCTGGCCTCCTATCCATCTCATCCTTCTTTGCCTGACTGCAGCCTTCAACACTATCTCCCACCCTCTTGAAACATCTAGCTAGCAATGGTGTTGCGGGAGTCACTCTTTTCTGGTTCTCCTCATATCTCTCTGGCCGCTGCAGATCAAGGTGTGAGGCAGTCTTACTGGGTGTCCCTCAAAGTTTAGTCCTGGGTCCTCTACTGTACATAATATACATCCTTGGGCACGGTCATGAGACACCACAATGTTGACTTCCACTGCTACGCTGATGACACCCAGCTATACATATCTAAAAAACCCACCTAAACACCCCCCCCCATCTCCCTCACCAACTGCCTTCAGGACATCCAAAATTGGATGACACTAAACTCCCCAGCAAGACAGAGGTCCTGCTCATTGGCTCCAAAACCACTCTCTCCACGCAACAAAACCCTAGCCTAAATATTGCTGGTCTTATTATGCCAATGTCAACCACTGCCAAAAGTATTGGTGTGACATTTGATAACTCCCTATCATTTGAATCACCCGGTCATCCTTCTTCCACCTCCGAAACATATCCAGACTCCGCCCTTCACTTTCCTACTCAAGCACTGAAACTCTCATCCACGCCTTTGTGACTTCCCGCTTGGATTACTGAAACTCTGTTCTCTATGGCATTCCCACCAAATTCATCAATAGACTCCAATTAGTTCAGAACTCTGCTGCCAGAATCCTCACAAATACAAGCTCAACAGATCACATCCCTCCAATTCGGATTGAACTTCATTGGCTTTCTGTAAAATTCCCTATAAACTTTGACTCTCCCCCTCACATACAAGCAGTGTTGGGGGTGTAACGCGTTAGAGTACAAGGATTCGTTTTTTGTTGTAATGATTAACGTAACGCGCTAGTTTCGCAATTCGAGGAATCCGTTATTAGTTAGATTTTCGAATACGTAAGTATGTTACTACATGTTTCTGTCATGATCCGCGGCCGCTCTGTCACCGGACAGCACCAGGCCGCCAATTCAGCACCGGACAGCGCCGCCACCATGTCATTGGCCACATAATGCACACACCATCTTGTTCCGCCTCCACTTCCTGGACGGAGATTGAAAAGGATTATCATCCCGGCAAACATTGCCAGTTCGTTAACTTACTTATGGACGTACGGTCCTGCGATCACCAGCTTACCTCATCGACACAGTCCCGCTAGCCACGATCGCTACACACCTGGCCGACTCGCCTCGCAGCCTCGTCTGCCTGCTACGTCTCATTGCTCATCTGCCTGTTATGTCTGATCGCTCGTCTGCCTGCTACTCACCTCGCAGCCCGCTAGCCTGCTACTCACCTCGCCACTCGTCTGCCTGCTACTCCTCACTGGAGCAGGCCCCCTACTCACCTGGCACCCAGGGTTGTATTATTTTCTCTGCTCATCATTATTAAAGATGACTTTCAGTTACTCTGTTATCTCCTGCCTCTGTGACCTGCACTTGGGTCTCCGCACCTCCTAAAGCAGTATTCTAACAGTTTCCCCCTGTACACTCCTATGCATTCAATTGCTTTCCTGTTTCTTGGCGTTCATAGGCTAGGTCATATGCTACAGTATCGGTATCTAATCCTACAGATGTCAGTGGGTTCGGCACATAGTAAACCGGGTCGTGAGCAGAAACATTTGAGGGGATTAAACTGATGATCAATTATCTAAATTAGCATGTAGCCAGCAAGTTATATATTTTACACTGTTGCACACAAACAAGAAAGCTATCTTACCTGACAAAATGCATGGAAAACAGAATAGCATAATTATTCCATGTGTAAAGTAATCAGACAGAGCCAATTCATATCGTACCACCGTAAACATGTAAGATTAAATAGGCTTTCCTTCAATACATTCGTCTTTTGTTTGATGATAAAATGTTAGCTCAAATTTGGCTTGCGGGAAATTACTTGAATATGCAATTGTTAAATTGTTGCCTGCAGGTTGCTGAACTAAGCGTCATATGTTGACTGAAAGTTCCAGTGTGGACAATTTTGCTTAGTGGGCCAACATAATAAATTCTCTCTGCATCTCCATTATCTGGCCACATACCGGTATATTTACACTGAACAACTTAGGGATGCTGTGGAGTTTCTATGGGCATGCCAACCGCAATAAAACATTACAGAAAAATAAACAAACGTTTTAAACTATGGGCATCACATGAAATCTAGGCTACTAAAGTAAGCTCTTGTAGCAGAATGGATTAAAACATCCCAGGAGAGTGTTGCTCGCTAGTAGATGGCAGAGTGTTAAATTATGGTGTGGAAGCGTTATTTTGACAGTGTGAAAGGAATGCTGTCATACCGTTAGCAACCAAAAGTCTGCACAAGTTCCACCTTTCAGGTAAGATACCCTCAGTTTCTATTTAGCCTACTTTTAACTAAAATATATATTTTTTTCATTTGAAAACCAAATACGTATATTCTGTGTTAGGATGTGCTTTGAGCCCACAATTCGATCAAACATTATCGTTCATTAATAAAGCGCTGTAAATGGGATATTGAATTGTCTGTTATCAGATCAGACCCATAGACGTGACGGCAGATCAGATCGATACATTTGAATGTAGGCTACAGTAAGATGGCTAGACATAAGCACCCTTTCGCCAGTACCGGTATACTGTATGTAACATGTCATGCGCAAGGAATCGCAAAAGGGTTTTCATTTCTATTCATAACGCAAAAGTACTCTAACGAATTACGTTCTCGACCAGGCAGCGCTAGGGCTGTCGCGATAACCGCAAAATTGGAATTGGAATTGCTAACCCAACCGCAGGCCATGGAAAGCAACCGCTGGTACCGCAAACCGCAATGTTAACATTTAATTTTTTTCATGAGGCTAGCCCATCGAATATGACGTCTGATCTAGGGCGTGTGCGCTATATCTAAGCACAAATTCTCCCAGCCCCATATTAGCCGGTTGTAGCTTCTTATACCGTATTGGTTCGAATATAGGATGACCCTGAATATAAGACGAACCCCCTCTATTTCAAGAATCATTTTTGGAAAAACACATTTTGAAGACCAAATGTTAAAAATGTATTATACTAAAAATACATTAAATAAAACTTGCTGTACCGTTTTTGAACATTCTTCTACCACATCAGTGGTTATTTA
>JAODTR010006981.1:0-10498 GCA_025399935.1 Amblyopsis rosae | reverse complement strand
GAGGTTTGGGGTCCCCTGCTGAAGCTGCTGCCCCCGCGACCCAACTCTGGATAAGCGGATGAAGATGGATGGATGGACTAGTCAAAATTTTAATTTTCGTTTAACCCACAGGGAAATTAGTCAGTAGGAACATCCCTACTCCCAACCTCCTTAAATTCAGAGGTTTGCATGGTATACAATCATGACAATAAGTGCCACATAGCACGGATGCTTTAATGAGTGCTTATACTTTAAAGTTGTACTCGTTTTATTTAAATTCCAATGAGCCAGGGTACAGAACCCAAACCAGAAAATAAATATGTATAAATAAATAAATCACTATTCAAATAATATTGGGCTGCAATGTAGACAGTTTCCATGGCAACTAGCACCAATAAAAATGAAGTTTGGTGCAAAATAGAATGAAGACATTGCTACAGAATTCATGATGATGGAGTACACTGCACCGTAGGTATCCGGGACAAGCACTTATGTTGGAGACAAGTGGAATAGCTTGCCCAATTATTCGATTACAGAGTACAATATCTGGTTTCAACCACGAAACAGCATGAGGCGCATTCAACCAAAAGCAGATGTCATTTGACACTGGAGGCTTGTGTGTCTGCCATTTTTAACCAACAGAAAAACAATTCAAATTAGAAAAATATTTGTATACCTCTTGGAGAAAGGAACTTCAGAGCTCACAGCAATTTTGCTCTTGCTCCTCTCAATGGATATCACACCTCCACCCAGGGTTCCAGCTTTGCCATTCACCTTTATGCGCTCCTGCAGGAACTGCTCCTAGAACGGATAGAACAGAAATAGATTTGAAAACGTCCACGGTGGTCATTGAAGGTTTCATAGCTGATACTCAAATTGACCAACATTGGATGAAAATAGAGACTGACAAGCTATGTTACATACATTCAACTAAAACCAAAACCAAACCGGTGTATGTACTGTACTTACAAAATTAGCAGCGTCCATGATGCCATCCTCAACCGGGTGAGTGCAGTCCAATGTGAATTTTAGAACCTGCTTCTTTTTCTTACCACCCTGCTTCTTCACCACGGTCTTTTTCTAGCAGAACAAAACCACACGTTACTAATATTGACACTACATTATACGCATACCCTTAACAAGCTGCGGGAACCTGAATAATAGCATTACAGTGTCACTATATAAATTACACCGCAAAAAATATAACGGGAGAAAATTATCAATGACTAACTGTTGTTTGCTGGGTACGGTAATATCACTGTCACGCTTAATCTAAAACGGCAAAACCACCTGACAGTCTTTATGTTGTCCTCCGCATGTATTTAGCTATAAAAGTAGCATGTTGCTGGTTAACAAGAAGCTAGGGTAAAGTACTGACGTTATTGGATCTTAGCTTCTACGAGCTAACGTTAGCATTCGCCCAACGTGGTTAGAGCCGACACAGTAAACAAACGCAAAAAAACGGCTTTTTACACCCGTGGTGCATGTTTTCGTGTGCAACAATCATATACAAACATAGTATGACAAATATGAACCAAACATAAGTGATCTATATACGAATTATCTCCACATTTTTGTACTCACAATCGGAGCCATGACGAACAAATTTTGCAAAAAGGAAGGTGGGAGGTTGCGCCGGAAGTATTATAAAGCAGTCGATTGACCGATTTGTCTGGATTTTATTATGAGAAGGTTTTATTTATTTTATTTTATAGTCTATAAACAAATGTACATTGGCAATCCAATGAAATACACCACAATCAGTGCATCTTAGATATTGGCCTCCTATGTCATCAATATTCGGCTACATTTCCCTTTAGTCCTTTAAGTAGCACATGATCCCACTCTCCCTAGCGGCTGACTGGGGGGATTTTCTCTGGGATTGTCATGGAGAAAGTGCTCTCAGCTGCTAGTGTTGTTGGGACCCCAGCTACCGTTGAAGAGGTTCTGCATGTGCAGCATTGCCTTCATTCCTGCTGGGGGTAGCTGATAGCAACAAGGAAAGGTAGGACAGTTGCTTGCAGTTCTTTCCACATTGAGGTTTACTAGGAAGTAGGACATACAGATGACCAGATCTTGATGTTGTAAATTCAATAGGGCTTTGACTTTTATCTTTATGCAATCTATGGATTGTGTTGCTCAAATACTTTGAGCTGTAATTGCATGCCTAACAAGGTAAGAGGAAATAAATGTATTTAGTTTCTTTAAAATAACACGGCATAGGCTAGTTAATTCGAGATCAAGATAATCCATCATGTTAACCTTTTCATGTATTCATTCATTAATGTATTTATACCATATTATGTTTTACTAACAAAGTTATAATTTGCAGATGGCAGGGGAAATATTCACTCCTTTGGATAACCTGTGCGATGTCGACTGTACAAATTCCCACCCACTGGTCTGTCACCTATGCCATGAGCAGTACCAGCACCCATGTCTGTTAGACTGCTACCACATCTTCTGCGCCCGTTGCCTCAGTGGTCGTACCAATGAGAGTCGCCTCAGCTGCCCCCTCTGTGGGTAAGAGATAGTATTGTTGAACAACACAAGATATTAATTTGAGGAGGTAGAAAGTATCTTCAGTCGAGCAGACATTTACCATGTTGGAACCAGATCGTGTCTTGCTTAAAGTGCAGCTGTGTTCTCTCATCAAAGTCTTTATAAGGTGGTCTTAACATATAATTGTTCTATATGCAAATTTGCCTTGTTCTCAAACCAAATTGAACTACCTTAAATACAACACACGGTAGTCATACTACATAACCATTTATGGACACCGTGGCAGGATATTCTTTTAAGAACATAGAATTTGGTACATGTGATGCCCTAGGTTGTGCAGTGCTCCAAATGATTAATTCACATACCTCGATTTGTTTGCTGCTTTATGCAGATTTGTAAAGAATCCTATTGGATTCCGAGAGCAATGCACATTCACTGTGTGTTTGAGTGACCCGCGTATATGTAACCCAGGTCTAGAACTGAGTGGCTCGAGCAGCTGCAGGAGTCATCCAGGGTTTTGTTCATATCTTCGCCAAACACTCGAGCAACCTCTACTAAGTCCACCATACAGTCAAACAAAAAAAGCACACACACTGGCATTTGGCACTGATGCTCAGGGCTTAGGGCAATCAGTCACAGGCTGCCTTCTTCATCCCATATTTAATAATGGCATGTTTACAAAAGACACCCCTAAAGGTTCTAGAATGAGTCAAAACAGCAGTCATTCATAGAACCCAAATTCTTCCAGTGATTATAAGCATACTTATTTAGAATGAACCTAATCAAAATGTTACCCGTTTACCATGCCTGTGGTGACAAAAAATGCAGTGGTGGTTACGATAAGCTTTGGTTTCAATTAAGTTTTTATAATAGCTGGTCATTTTCTAAATGTGATTTCATATAATGGTATCACTCTGCAGTCAGCTGCAATGCTGTCCTCCTTGATAAGCAGCTCTGGGGTCATGATTCGTTTAAGGCCAGTGGCTATATTTGTCTCTTTTGTTGTATCAAGTAACCTAAACCTCTAGAGGTTTATAAAGGCTGTCAGGTGTTCTGTAGCAACACACAGCGGCTGTGGGCTATCACTTGCATTTAGTCAAACTGACCTAGATCCATTCCATAAATAATCTGACCTCTCACACAACACAACAAAATCTTTAACTATTCCTATGACTATTCCCACATTTCCTTCAATTTTACTGTGGAAGCTCAGAGGCACAACATTTTAGAATGGTAAATTAAATGGTAAAATATGACAGTACATCTCTCTGGAGATGAACAACTGGGCACACATCCTCTCAGTAGGCTGTCTTGTGTGGTCATGGCCTACAGGGACTTGCAGTTAGCTATTTTCATCAACAAAGGCCCTCAACCAGCTGCTTTGCTATTAGTAGAACACAATCGAGGTTGTTGCTATAAAAACCTGATAACCTGAAGAAGAAAAAAAAAATGTTCATAACCACAAAATAATTGGCACTTTAAATTACACATAAATGTATTTTTTTATGGATTCAGAGTTTAAGCTGTGTGTGCGCATATACATATAATTATTTCTAATATATAGGACATTTTAAATACAGATAACTGCCAGATAATATTACTTCAAATTAGGTTATAGTTCATTAAAATGTAGAACCAGTAATAGCAATTTGAGAACAATGTGAACATAACTTGAATTACCTGATAATAGCAAGATGTACTATTTATTGCTGTTTAACATTTTCTGACAACTGCAAGTGTGTTATCAGAGAGATTATATTACAAATTGTCATACATGAATTGATTCCTCATAAGGAATTATTATTGTTCAGCAGCGTTACAGCTAAACCCATAGGAGGATGGTGCGCCATCTTCTGGAATGTCATAACAATGAGGTTTAGGCATCACGTTATTGTCTTAGTATGCCTTATTTAATTGAATAGGCTGGACTGCATAAAAGTGGCCGACTGGATAGAGAACAGAATGTCTACTGTGTTTTGGACACTACAAGTGCAGCCTTAAAAATTATCAAAATATGTATTTTTCCTATTCATGCGATGTATTATTATTTTGATAGGAGTATTTGATAAATGAAAATATAAACAAATCATAATCCATCAAGAATTCAGGACTTTGATTTGGTGTATCTGAAAGTTGACAGTCATTGGTTTCTATTATTCCATTTACATGTAACTCCATCCAATTAATTATTTGTTTATTTCTAATACATTTCAAATTAAAAATGTTTTTTGTTTACAACAGAATAAGACTTATACAGTAAGTGCTTAACTCAAAACGCATCAAGGATGATGTACTGTAGAAAATATAGTATAGATTTGCTATAATACCAGCTTACCAACCAAGCAAACCAAATTTAAATGTATGGCCTCTGAGTTAAAGGTTTCCACGTAATTGGTTCAGTTCATTCTTCATATCCTTCAGTCTTCATGTCATTCAAACCAAGGTCTTCATTCTGCTCAAACGTGCGGGTGTATTTTTCAATGGTCAACTCTGGGTCTGGGTCTGGAGCATAGACATTCTGAATATAGCTATTCCCTGTTGGGTCATCAAGAACGACGTGGACATCAATTTCTCCACTGATGATCTTTTCAATCTTATCCCCAAAAAGCTTGAGTTTCTCCATCCGATCCGTGTCACTGCTATCACTGCTATCGCCGCAAATAAAGGGATTTTTCGATACAATCAGATCTTTAATGTCTTTTAGGAGCCCTTCCAGAGTAGTGAATTTGCCCCCCAGTCCCGCCATCCCCAACTCAAACTCCAGTTCAGGTATTAAGACGCCACACGTCTCTGACTTGAGCAAGTCTCTGGTCATGTCTGAAGAGTTGGTAACGTGGAGGGTTATCCTGGTACCCAACTCCTCTGTTGCCCCTCCTGTTTTCACCTCATTGGTCCGATTTCCACACTCATCACAGTTTGTGGCCATGATGACAACTTCCTTGAAGTGGGGGATTTGCACAAGCTTCATGTTGGTTGCAGCTGGAGCACAACAATCTGGACAGTTAGTGTTGAACATCAACACCTCATTTCTCATAGTGTCCAAATCGTTGCCAACCTGTTCCTCTTCCAACTCATCGTCAGGCTTTATCCCCAACTGGGCATCCTGCTGTACGGTCCTTTTGAACCGGCTGACAGTCATAGCCTCGTCTTTCTGAGGTGCAACAGGATTCTCAACAAAACTGTTGCCAGATGGATCTTCGATTATCAGGGTGAATTCTTCTTCGACATCTTTCAAGTTCTTCAACTTCGTGATGAATTCGTCTATTTTCTCTGCAACCTCGGGGATAGCTTCTCTCCTTGACGGCTGGTCTTGCTCCAAACCCAAAACAGCTCGGTCTATTAGACCTTCAATCGTAGAGAGTGATCCTTTCTGTGTGTATGGGGGGATTTCAAAATCCAATTCAGGGATTCTGGTGTTTGCGCTGTCTGCTTTAACTACCTCTCTATCCAAGTCTTGCTTTGACTTGACTTTTAGCGTGTAGCACACACCTTGTTCTTGTATGCGACCGGCAGATTGTATTTCTGTGTTTGACCAGTTACAGTTGTCACAGCTGAAAGAACTGATAATGATTTCTTTGAAGAATGGGATCTTGGTGAGAAGCAAACGCGTGGTACCGTTTTCGTAGCAGCTCATGCACAGGCTCTCTATTTCAGTGGGCTGCGAGTCTTCGTCATCGGCGTTAATATCCTTGAATAGACTTCCACCTCGTACTTTATCTTCAGAAATAGATGACATTTTTCTCGGTTAAAAACGTTTACCTTGCCAGATGTATTCGCCGTTGCTATGTTCTGTATTTGCCAGAACCTTCTGTCTGACAACGCTTTTTCGTCAACTCACGTTGTCTTTCTTGTACTTCCGGGTATCCTTCTTCTATGAGAATGGACTCAATCGTCGTAATTAGCTCACTACTGTCTCTAAAGGTTTGGTGCAGCACTGTGCAAAAGTTTCTACATAACCCATTGTAAAACAACTAGCAGTGGTATGCATCTCACTTCTGTAAATAATAAATCAATCAGCCAATTTCGTAGGCTGTATATATAATAATTTAATACATTATAAATATACACTTTTTTATTTAATTAAATGTATAATTAAATGTCTATCTGCAGTTACCCATCTGTAGTGAAAGGGACAAATGCCCTCCCACCAGAGGACCGTCTGCTGAAATTCCTAGTGGATAATAATTCTGAGGCTGAGGAGATAGTGAAATGTGCCAACTGCGACCAGGAAAGTGACAAAAAGGTACCTCCTCACTGACATAGAGCCGGTCAATTAGTTGTTTTATCGGCCCAAACTGCCACTTGATAGGGTAGAGCAGGGCAACAGGTGATCAAAAAGTTGCTTGTTTGAACCCCGCTACTTCATGTGTGTCCTTGAGAAAAACACCCAACCCTAACTGCTCCTAGTGGATGGCACCTTGCACAGCTGATACAACCATTAGAGTATGTGTGTGTGTGTGTGTGTGTGAATGGGTGAATGTGAGGCAATCCTTTACAATGCTTTGAGTGACTGGAAGGTTAGTCCATTACAGTAAAGACACATTTAATAAAATGAATTAGTCAAATGACGCAGGTTATATTTACTTGCTACATTTAACAATTATGACTATCTGTCGCCTGTATCTCTATCTCTCTGTGTCTCAATCTTTGTCTCAGGACAAAGGAGTGATGTATTTCTGCAACACCTGCAGTCAGCCACTTTGTGGAGCCTGCAGGGAGACAACACATAAGGCCAAAATGTTCTCCCACCATGAGATTGTGTCTTTGGCCAAGCGCACCAAAGCCAGTAACAGGAAGTGCTGTGAGTGCCACCTGCACTTTAGTTGGCGCACACCAGCAGAATCTTATGCCAGCAGAGCAGACCCTGCTCCTCATCATGCCAGGCTGTCTTCAATGCAACACGTTCACCATGTCTGATGAGAGGGTTCTCTCATTTGTTTATATTTATTCATTCCATTCATAACAATTATATAAGCCACACACACAAATATCTGGAGGGGTTTGAAATATGTATATTGATATTATACATAGCATAAATACCGGTACAGGATTTTGCATTGTATTTAATGTATTTTCTTTGTTTGCTGTGTAATATTGGCTAAAAGTGGATGTGAATTAATATGGTAGAGTTGATGCCGGAGTCATTTCTGTCTCCCCAGCTCTTCATAAGGAGGCATACATTTTGTTCTCAACAGAGAAGAAATCTATGCTCTGTATTAAATGCTTCAGAGACATGCAAGTGTGAGTGAATTGTCAACAGAAGGCACTTCACCTTCGATTACCCTTATGCATTTGAACTGTTGAATTAAAGAGAAGTTATTGATTTAATTGGAAAGCATCTTTAAAGTCATTAATGTTATCATGATATAATAGTATCTTTTCAGTTAGTGTTATTATATGTAATCTGTATCTTTAACAGCGAGAGCAGGACCCACTGCATTGATATTGAAACAGCTTATGTACAAGGATGTGAGATGTTGGACCATGCAGTATTGGTGAGATGTGTGACCGCATTTGTAAACACAACTAAATGGCACTATTAAAAGTGGAGTCAGCTACCCTGAAGAAAGATGATAAATATTTAAACTCCACCAAAACAAAACACCCTTCAACGCCATAGGGTGTTTCCTCAGCAGCTCCGCCACACACATTGGAAATGTATTGAAGGCATATATAATGTTGTGTGGTGCGGATTGCACCACTTTGTTAGTTTTGCTATATATGGGCAGCTAGTGAGCTGTGAGTAGATATTCGGTTAATTTGATTTATAAAAGTATATTAGCTTACAAACACTGACTTCACCTTTTAATAGGCAATATTTGAATTAATGTTCAACAACATGTGTAATGTAATTGGCTGTGTGACACTGAATTGTTAAGCAAAGAGGCAGAGCATGTATTCAATGTTTATTTTTGCATTCTATTTAGAATTAATGTTACAAGTGACATTTGTGTTGACTTGCATAAAAGACAAGCGCTTACAGTGACTGTTCTTTTGTAGGCGGTCAAGGAACTGCAAACTTCAGCCCGGGAGGCGATTGTTCTACTGAGGGCCTTGATAGGAGAGGTGTGCCTCAATGTGGAGGAGGAGGAGAGTGCAATATGCAGCCTTTTCAACAACCTGCAGGTAAAATACCGTACCACATGGGTGTCACAGGAGGGTGTTTTATATTGCCTTATATTGCTGACGGTATGGTGTATAGGTCTGTACAAAGATGCATTTGGTTCTTGATGCCAGACCTAAAATGATTACATTATTAAATTATTATAGAAAATTATTACTCTTAAAAAATATTGCTATTTAAAAAGATGTGTATTTTCCATATCTGAAAAATCAACTATACTCTTGTCTATATTAGTTGATAGAGTTCATTCTACTGTTTCGCCACTGGGTGTCTCTGTTGACCTAAATACGTAGTGGGAATGTGGGCAATCCACTTGAGGCAGCAAGCGCCACACTGTGAAAGGTCTTCCAATATTTTTCCACAGTGCTGACAATGCATTAGAGATTAGCGAGCTCAAGGCCATTTTCACAGCAGAACATAAAATGAAAGGAACCGTGTCTGTGCTCCCTGCTTACAGGAGAAACTAGCAGAAAGGATGAAGATTCTGCTCAAAGCTGCGCAGAGGTAAATATAAGTGTCACGTCAGTGGGATGTTATTATTCTGCTCTCAGTGATATTAGGCGTTGTGTTATCCATTGTGTCGCACAAGGTTAACAAATGATATCCTGGAATAACAAACTTCCTTTCCACACGTATTCTACTTATTCTTAGTTGTCATTGATAAACAGAACACCATTGAGCAGGTCTTGCAAGTAGTCAAAAGTAAACTTCTGCTGGTCCATGCACATGGTTGCACCACTTGGCTGGATTGGATCAATATAAATATGTACTCTAAGCGTTAAGAATTCATATCCTTTCTGAAGACACTGACTTAGCCTGCTCTGACATAAAATACCTCATACTGGGCATGGGTGAACATTTTGAAAATAAAAACACTTCGTTTTCTGCGTTCTGGTTAATTATTAATTAATTTGTGCCTTTTCTGCATGAACGTATGGTGGAAATGTCATTTTATGTAAAGGAAAGCAATATATCAATATTCAAAATATTTGATAACTATTGCAGTAAGGGTTATCAAACTATGTATTTCTCAATATCTCTGGTAGGCATAGGCCTATTTCATATTTTTCAACATAGGCCTGATTTAAGGTCCTCTTTTCTTTGGGGGTAGTAAATATTCATGTGAAATATTCATGTCAATGGTCAATTATTAATTAGAATTAACCTGGACTTCAATAGCTTCTCATATCAAAACATATAAATAAAAGTATAAAGTCAGCTAAAATACCTGGCTCAAAACAATAATAGTCTACTACACATTTTGGACATAACCTATTCTACTATCACTGGGTAGCCTCAGTGTGTGTTATATGTTTTAATTGGGGGGGGGCAAATACACTGGTTCTAAATATTAAGGGGGACACATCCCCTGCATCCCCCATGTAATCTACACCTATGATACTGGGTATGTCATTATACTGTACTGGATATTCTCTTACTGTTTTGTGTTTAAAAATTCTGTTTTCATCTTGTGTGATTGAATATTCTTATAAAAGCATTTAATGTTCTTTTCAGAAGATGAAATGCTTTATTTATACTATTGTAGAATCCTGGTTAAAGGACCTTCATGGATTTGAAGCTAGACACGCATGCTTAGTTTAATGCAATAATCTCCTTCTGCATCTACTGTGAGGTTGTTTCTCCCTATGACAAAACAGACCACCCAATTGGAAACGTCTTGGTAACTCGTTGCACTATAATGCGGCGGGCGTGTTTGGTTTGTTTCTGAATGTGAGGGTACATGGTGTGTGAAAGTGAGTAAGTGTATCGAGTTGCACTCTGTAGTGATCTTTAATGAGATTTTTGGTGCCCAATGCCCTCCATCTCTCTCTCTCTCTCTCTCTCTCTCTCTCTCTCTCTCTCTCTCTCTCTCTCTCTCTCTCTCTCTCTCTC
>JAODTR010006980.1:0-10499 GCA_025399935.1 Amblyopsis rosae | reverse complement strand
AAAACTAACTTCCCTACCACACCCACACACACTCCCACATCCCCCCCTCCCCCCCTTCCCAACACACACACCCCCACATCCACCCCTCCCCCCCTTCCCAACACACACACACACACACACACAGAGCTAAGTGTCAGTCTGGAGATCCATCTCATCTTGCTAAATCAACCACCAACCTGGCCACATGGGGTGCTTAGAAATCACTCTAAAACAGTTAGACCACTTGTGTGTGTGTGACTGTTTTATAAGTCTCTCTCACTTCAGCCAGGCACTATGAAAACATAGCTGTCACTGGAGCCAACTGACAGCTTCACAGTGCTTCACAATGAAACCGCATTTTATCGTTATTTAAAAAATGAAAGCAAAGATTAAATATACACTCCAAGCAGGATATGGTTTGGTACTCTGCGTGGTGCTCTGTTACGACTACAGTAGTTATTATGAAGTATTGGGTAATGTGCAGGTATGACACTCTCCATCTAATAAGCACAATGTGGAAGAACAGCATTTTGTTTAATGGTTCATATTATAAAATTGCTGAGTAAGGTGGGGCACCTTTGTGTGCACTTGCGTCCAACATACTCATCTGTGCGTGTGTGCATGTGGGTTTGTGTGCGTGTCTGTGTGCGCGTGTGTTTGTGAAGCTCACATCTCCATGATGCCCTCTGGAAGGTTGGCAGGGATCTCTGTCAGGCCTTTACGCCGACAGTCCACAATGTTGTTGTTGCAGCTGCAGCTGGCTGGGCAAATGGCCACTAGGGGCGCACACACCCTGGGCTCAGACTGAGCCGGCCCTGGGGAAGAAAGAGAGTGAGTGAGTGCGAGAGAGAAAGAGAGAGGGAGAGTTCTCACATTATGAGTACAACTCTGCATGCCCAGGTCGCCAGCCAAAATACTGTATTTAACAGTCACGTAATACGGTGGGTTTTGTCTATAAGCTATATTTATCATCTTTATCGGTGGTGCATCAACCACTCAATTGTGACAATTGTTTATTTAGTGCCATCTCTTGGTCGTAGTTGGTATGCAGTCGACAATCACATTACTGTAAATTGCTTCGGAATATAAGTCGCAGGACCCGCCAACAACCGAAAAAGCACGGCTTCCAGTCCAGAAGGCACGGTGCACGACATTAACATCACAAGCCCAGTCAGAGACAAACACAAGCCAACACAGACTGACTTGTCTACAACTAAAGTACACAAAGTCAGTACTGCCATGTCTTGATGCAAATAAAACCAGTGGCAGGCAGACAGGTTATTACTGTAACAGAGAGCCTTAACAAAGGGCCACTGCACGCCTGTAAACCCCCCTATATACCGCCTGCCTCTGATAAGGCTGCCAGTGCTGCTAACACGGTGGTTTCTGGCTGATTACCACCTCTAGCAGCGATATTTCTGACCCTAATGCTGCAACAGTGTTGCACTGGCTGGAGTTGATAACGCCGCCACGGTGACTCCTGATTCCCTGCTCTATTTCATTCTCTGTGCTGTATAAGTGTGTCAGTGCCATAAAGGCAACATTGACCGTAAAACATGTGTGTATGTGAGCGCAAGTGTACTTTGTAGATGGTGATTTTCAGTAAAGTAACTCACAATGCCGACAATGTATTAGAATTATGCAGAGATTTTCTGCAGTCAATGACATTGTCTGTGTGTGCGTGTGTGTGTGCGTGTGTGTGCGTGTGTGTGCATGTGTGCATGTCTGCGAGCGTCTCACCGTTGCAGACAAAGTCTTTCTTCTGAACGTCGGGGACATTCAGGCCCCTCATGTAGGCGGGCGCCATACATTGGGTGAAGGGAGCCAAGCCACGCCTCGCTCGCAGCCAATCAGAGAGCCAGGACAGGTGGCAGTCACAGTGCAGGTTGTTTGAGTGCAGTCGCCTGGACAGGAGAGGACAGCCAGTTAGACCAATGTGCGTGCACGTGGGCGTGCATGCGTGTGGGTGTGTGTGTGTGTGTGTGTGTTCATGTGCGTGTGTTTATGTTCGTGTGTGTGTGTGTGATTTTTCACCACAAATCTTCTCGGCCAAGATATGAGGTGGCCAAGAAATTAGTCATTTATGTCACACAAATACACACGAACATACAATCTTCCCCTCTCTTTTCCTCAAGGTCTGTGACAATATGAGGTCATTTAGAGAGGACACACACTAGTAAATTACTTCCTGTTCAGAAGAGGTGAGAGGGAGAGAGGGAGAGGGGGAGAGAGAGAGAGAGAGAGAGAGAGAGAGAGAGAGAGAGAGAGAGCTCTGGGTGTAAATAAAGAATGCATCTGAAGAGTGGATTACAATTAGGCCATATAGTCTCTCATCCAAAGCGACCTACTGAACTCTGAGAACAACTACAAGTTGTTATAAAGGTGCATGTAGGGGTCAGGAGTCTTGCTTACAGCTAGACCGGCCATGCTGAGCATTGAACCCATGACCTTCCGGCTATGAGTCTAGCCTTTATCCTGCCCCAATACATGTAAAAGGGCTGGCATAAAAAGGTCATTATAAACAAAACGAAGTCAGAAAGACTGAAGTAAACAAAAGATTAGCACTTTGTAGAAGGGTATATTGACAAGTCCACGACCAGATAAGGCCACACAGCACCATGACAAAGGAAGAAGGAGCATGACAAATTACAGGAAAGCAGAGAGGTATAACAAAGAGAGATAGAGAGAGAGAGAGAGAGAGAGAGAGAGAGAGAGAGAGATAAGCATCAGAGCGCTGTGTCAGCGTATTATGGGATGGAGGTCTATCTGCCTTTCAGTAGGCATCTCAGCTTGTAATCCGGCCCGGGACAGATCCTGTTAGGAGCAGAGATGGCCTCATTGATGCTAGCAGCAGGGGTGGCAGCTTTTAAAACATCTCTCCCATTATAAATCCAGTTTATAGCCCGAACCCCCGCCTGGAGATAGCCACGTCTCAGCCAACCCTCCGCTCCACTTTAATTACAGACAAGGAGGATTAAAACACATAAGAGACCATAGAAAAGTGTGTGTGTGTGTGCGTGCATGTGTGTGTGACTCAGCTAAAGGTTCCAAACACACACACACGCACACACACACAGCAGCAGCAATGGGGGTGCTAATCTATTCATTGGCTTCTGAATGGGAGGCAACATGGGGCGATAACATTACTGCTAATAGAATGATACTGTGGAGGCGGGAGGGAGGCTACATTGCCTGGATGTGTCCGAGACGAACACAAAGAGAGACAATATAAATAAGAGCATAGCATTATTACTGTAGGACTCAGAGCACACGTGCACACGCTCACGCGCACACACACACACACACACAGTAAAGTAAATCCGGGACAGCTGATTGTATGAGTTGTTTTGATAACAGAGCATAAGTCAAGGCAGGCGATAGGACACAACACCTGATACACAAGGGGGACATTAAGGAGGAGCTAAGGGAGGAGTGGAGGAGAGCAAGGGCAGACAGAGAGGTAGAGAGGAGGTGAGAGGAGGTGAGGTGTGTGAGGGAGACAGAACGAGAGGGAGAGAGAGGAGAAGACATGGATACGAACAGAGACAGAGAGAGAGAGAGTGAGAATAGAGGTGTCTGCTTGAAGCGCCTAGCTAATTATTGAAAGACATTAGTGGAGTGTGTCCTACTAGCTCCCACATGTACCCTAGCCGTCACTACAGCTGCAGAAATAGAACAAGAGTCTGCACTGTAAGCCCATCAGGGCTCCAGACTACTGTAACTTTGCACACTGGTAGCACAGGTGCTACGGTACCAACCTTCTCAGCTGGTCGCACTAGCATATGTTTCCTACAATGTATGGGCAACATTGCCTACACAGCATTATTACATTGTGCACACCCTAGACGATAGCATCCCCTTCCTACAGTACAGCAGCTACAGGTATAGGTACTGGATTAACCCTTGTGCTTCCAACATGAAATGGTTTGTACCAAAGTGGAGCAGACAGCGACGCATAAAACTGCAATTATTTTGCAAATAATGTTTGCAAAATGTGACTGAATGGTTGCAGTCTGGAGCCCTGTCTATTCTTTTAATTTCTCCTTGTAGTTCTGCATGTGGCAACGTCTTGCTAATCCGAGAGCTTTGTGGTTGTGTGTTATGTTCACCATGTAAATATTATAGGCATGGCAAAGGGATATCCCCTCTTCCCAACAAACACACACACACACAAACACACACACAGCAAATAACAACGGGTTCCATGTAAACAGAAATCATTTCCATAACTCAAAAAAGGTTGGGAAACACTGACCTAAATAACAAATATTGTAGATAGTGGAAAATGATTAATGAAATCAGGCGGCTTATTGCACGAATGGAGCAAATACACTTTATCAACCTTTTTGTTGTCCAGCATCTGGTTTAGACTAAGAGAGGCTTCAGACTGCTCAAACAAATCTATATCTCATCAATGTTAGAATGGAAAGGCCTGTTACTCTAGCTGTTTAGTAGTACAGTAGCTGGCAGCATCGGTCCTTTGGATATCAAGTTCCTGTTCCAACACACACACACATGCGTGCACACACACACACACACACATACACACACGCACACAGTCTTTTCACTAGAAGCTGGTATAGTGGGCTACAGTGCATGCATTTCAACCATTCACAGACACAGAGCTTGAGGTACAGAAGCAAACAGGGCCACACCAATGAGCTCTTACAAACGTTGCATGCTACTCACTCACGCTAGCTTTTAGAGCCCTTCCTTCTAGTGGGGCTTACGAGCACGTAACCAAAGAACTGCATCTCAGAAAGGCCCGTGGGATTATGAATAAAGACCCCAACCAGTCTGCATGCCATTGCCTTGGCAACAGTGTCCTATACTGTACACACGCACACACACACACACACACGCACACGCACACGCACACACACACACACATGCACACACACAAACACCAGGGCCAGAGCATCACATCAATTTGAACCTTGAATTAGCTCCGGGTTGGGGTGAAGTTGGTGTGTGTGTGTGTGTGTGTGTGTGTGTGTGTGTGTGTGTGTGTGCACATACTTCTGTGGTTGTAATAAGCACAGTGTTAGAGGTTTCCTCTAATGAGTGGAAGCAGATTGTTCTATCCAGACTATTGTGGTATTAACGGGGTTACCATTAATCAAGAGTGTGTGTGTGTGTGTGTGTGTGTGTGTGTGTGTGTGCGTGCGTGTGTGTGTGTGTGTTTGCATGCATCTTTTAGCCACATGATTATTCACAGTCATGAAACAAAAGAGAACTTCATTATGGAATGATTACACTAACCTTGTGTGTGTGTGTGCGTGTGTGTGTGTGTGTGTGTGTGTGATTGCACATATCTGTGATTTAAGAGAGGTTGCTATTGCGTGTGTTAGATTGCATGCGTGTGTATACTGTATGTGTGTGTAAGTGTGCCTAAATACACATTTTGTGCATAATATGTTTTGTGTACTGAATTACATGTACAAATGCATGGCTGTGTGCACGTGTGTGTATGCCATAGAACTATATCGGTGTTTGCACGTGTGTGTGCGCGCACATGTGTGTGTGTGCAAGTGAGTGCCTGAATACACACTTTTGTTTGTGTGTACAAATGCATGGCTGCATGTGTGTGTGTGTGTGTGTACTGTATGCAGGCATGTGTATCTCTGTGAATGTGTTTGTGTGCGTGTGTGTGTGTGTGTGTGTGCATGTGCGTGCCACTCACAGTGTCCGTAGCTTGGGCATGTGGTTGAAGCTGGACAGAGGGATGAGGGTGATGTTGTTGTTGTTGAGGGTGCTGGAGAGAGAGAGAGAGAGAGAGAGAGACAGAGAGAGAGGCGGAGAGGGGGGGCGGGGGGGAGAGAAAGAGAGAAACAGACAGTTAGATAAATAAAGCCCTGGTGCCACAGATTGGTCTGGTGGTTTAGCTCTGACGCAAGTCAAACAGTATGGTCTCCAAAACACAGGTTCGATTCCCTGTCAACACCTTCTCTCCTGGGCCCCTGAGAAAATGTATAAAATATCACAAAGCAACACTTTAATTTCATAATTACTTGATTGTTTTTGAAGGGGGGGGTGGGGCGGTATCACAGTGGAAATCAACGGGTTACATGACACAGCCTGAATATGTTCTGTAAGGCAGTGGTTCACAAAGTGGACTTAAAGACTCCTGGAGAGGTAGTGAGATTATTTCGGGAAGTCCCGCAATGTTTTTTTGAGGAAAAAATAAGTCTACTTGTATTATATTTAAATTCAATGCTGTCCGTGGCTGCTTTTGATTTTTTTGGTTTTATGTTGGACAGTGTTTATTAGACCGCATTTGTGCAGAGTGTGTTTATATTCACATTTAGGATGTTGACTGATTTTAGCATTAAAATGTAGTTAAATAAATACCAACAGCACAACAATACCTACTCATTTTGAGGACGCAAAACAAGAGCGAATGAATTATGCGGCGATTAAACAGCTGATACATTTGTTGTTTATATTTATGTACAATACAGTACCTTTCCCCACATTGTCAGTGTTCCCAGTGCGTCTCCAATAAAGATGTACCCATGACAACACAGCAATGCGGAGCTCTCGCTCCTACCTCATTTAAAAGCCGCTAGTGTCTGCGAGTATTACATCCCCAAAGAAAGTAGACCCCGTCTCGCGTGTCGTATCGACCTGGCGCCAAATGAAGAGCAAACACGGTTGGATGTAATTACAAACAAACACAAAAGGACGGCCGCGCTCGACCCCGCCACCACCGAGGAGACACGCGCGGCACATATTGATTCTCAATGGGTGTCTCTTACGTAAAGGGAGATGGGACGGTGAGGCGGTGAGAGAGCAGCGGGGAAATGTAATCAGAGGACGTCTATCCCATCACAGCAATCCCCGGGGGTCACACCGCACTGACGGGCCCGCAGTAAAGCCTCATTGACGGAACACTTGGGGAAAATTGCCAAATACAAACAGCATATATATGATACATCTCACATTTGGTTTCCCCCTGAATGAAGCCAATGATTGAGGTCACAAACACAAACACACACACACGTCCAGTACACCCAATAACACACATACAAATACACATACAGTACACACACACACACACGCGTGTGTGCTACACATAAGAACACACATGAACTCTTAACACGCACCCTCATGATCTGTAACCCATACAAAGCACTACTCTCTGACCGAAGTGTCAGAATCCACAGCTTACACATGCATTTATTACACGCCGATAACAAGGGGAGCGCTTGAGTTAGCATATCTTTCAAGGCAGAGTACGGCTTGTGAGGCTGTTTAAGTGGCTGGCAAGCGCAGCTACTGTAAGCCATCACTTAGAAAGGAGGAGAACATAAAAAAAAATATTCTAAATAAACTGAAGTAACAAATACTTTTGATGGCTTCCGCAATACATATAAAGTATATTTATAGGTGTTTTTTTTCCCCCTTCCAATGTTCGACCGCAGGGAGTTTAACTTGCTCTGGTTAAAAGCCAGGTGGGTTAATGTTGCATGTCGTCGGCATAAAATGTCTCGGCTTCCACTAACACCCACCGTTCCCTTAAAAATAGAGCGTTTTGTTTATACTGGGATGACGGTGCTTCCTCGCTGCTTCCTCTTCATGTGTCCCTCCACCCCTCCGTGCCAGGGCAGCCTTGCTGGCCTTGGAGGGAGGATAACGTTTCACTCCTCTGTCGTGAACCACCACGCGCACACACACACACACACACACACACACGGCAGCCAGCCAGGGTCAAGCTTGCCAGGGGTGATTCCACCCAGTATATATCATTTAATTGCGGAACAACAATAATTTCCCTCTGCAATTTCCCTGTCAGTTATTCTGTTGCTCATTGGGTTCCACCCCCCTCCTTCCCCCGCCCACTGCCACCACCAATACTACCACCACACGCACGCGCGCGCGCACACACACACACACACACACACACACACACACACGCGCGCGCGTACACACAAGCTCTGCAGCTTAATTAAATAGTGGCTTGGCCTGACGTTGTCGAACATAAATACTGAATAGATAGTTCTGGAGATCCACAGCTATGCTTTATATGCTGGTCAGTAGCTCCCACTTTATGTTACACAGTTCTAGACTAGTGTTTCTTTGTGGAAAAGAAGAGATTCATCCCCAAACTGACTAAATCTAAACTAAAATGAAATGACAAAAAAATCTGTAAAATGATTCCCTATTTAAATGATCTTAAATAATTGTTTAAAATTACTATTCATTTATTTAATGCAAATACTATGTGAAGAATACATTACATGCTTGTTTGATTTATAATAATTTATTTAAGTTTTCTGCTTCTGCTTTAAATTAGGACATCGCATAAGTTGTGACCTTGAATGCCATAGTGCGCTCCCTCAGAAGATCTGTCCCATACATTGGAAATACATTTCGAAGGCTCTTGTGTGGTGCGACCTACACCACTGTTTGTCTTTCTATTCCCGGTGCCAGGGCTGAATAGAAACACCTGATTAGTTTGTCAGCACGCACGAAGATGCTGCAGTCTATCAGGTGTTTTTATTTTTAATTTGTATTTTTATTAGAAGAGTGAAGAACAGCACAAAGGCTTTTCTTGATGGAAAATATGATTTTGTTGTTAAATCTATTCAGAAGACTTTATAAACAACTGCAGTTGTAAGTAAGAAAACATATAATAATGTCACTGTGTGTTAGAGTTCCCTACATGCATCCTAATGCTTCCATGCATTTTCGTGCATGCCTGAAACAGCATGTTCAGGTTGCTAGGGAGTGTGTGTGTGCATGTGCGTGTGCATGTGTGTGTGCGTGTGCGTGTGCGCGTGCGTGTCTGTGCTGCAGTGGTCGCTCTGTTGCAGTAAAAGGGCTTCTGCAGTCAGTGATTGAGTAGAAATCCAAATCCACCAGGGAGATGCTATCGCATGTGTGTGCGTGTGTGTTAGAGAGAGAGAGAGAGAGAGAGAGAGAGAGAGAGAGAGAGAGAGAGAGAGAGAGATGCTATCATACATGTCTACGCTGCAGCCTACACACTAAGGTTAATGGCTGACTCGTCAATCTCCTCCTACAGTACATACACACAAATGCACAGGCACACACACACCCATTCACAACTCCAACATACTCCTCCTATACACCTTAAACTGCCAAAGCAGCAGCACACACACAGACAAGCATAAGATGAACATGGCCGCTTGCTGTCATGTCATTTGCTGTGAAGGGATGTGGAGGTCCAGACTACAGCCTCAGTTTGTTACGTCAGCCGATCGATCCTTGAGATTTTCACCTTAAGACTTTGAGGTCAAAATGAATCCAATAAGTGATATTGTGCTGACCAGTACTGTATGTGTGCTATTTCAGGTGCATTAAGAAAAAATGAGTAGCACGATTCTGTTCTAGCCTGTTGTCCGTTGCTCGATACCCTGGACAGACAGGCAGACAGACAGACAGCCTGTAAGACAGGGTCTGACTGTAACAATTAGTCAGCCAATCGATTGTTGGACCCTGTATTGAATGATGGCCTACCTTCTGCTCACAACATGGCAAATAAACTGTCAATACCCTGCCCCATATTGACATCCATGTAACTGCCAACAGCTAACTTAAAAAAAAGTAAACAGTATTATATGTTGTGATTGAAGATTGAAATAGTATAGTTGTATGCATAATGAGGGAATTAAACCTGGAATGTTTATCTTAGGGTAGATGTTTAGCATCTAAGCTACCATGTAAATCAAATTACATTGGTAAATACTTTCTCTCTGTGTGTAAATGTATGTGTGTTTAGTGTGTCTGAGAAAGTGTGATGGAAGAATGGATGTGCCATCATTATTTGTGTGTGTGTGTGTGTGTGTGCGTGTGTGTGTGTGTGTGTCGCTATGTGAGAATGCATGTTTTCTATTAGCCTGTTTTATGTTGAATCAGCCCTAATAACAGATACAGCTCGATATAGTGACTGCACATCTAAATTACTACGCACAGCGAAACAACACGACAATGTAATGTTTTGAGTGAGAATACAAGTGTATTGATGCCATGCTCAATACAATTATTCTCTTATAATCACTGGCATCAGTTAAGGTCACTGAAAATATACAATATCTGTACAAAAACAACAAGGACTTAAACAGTTAATCAACTGCACTGTGCTAAAATGTTGGGCCAATACATTACTGTATTGAGTTGGCTAATATTCTAACATTTGTGTTAAAGTATCATTTTCAGTGCTGAATCAACTTAAAGATGGAGTCAGCAATGCTAAAGAAAGATGGTTGATATTTAATCTAGATCAAACCTACTTCAATGCCAAATGGTGCTCCCTCAGAAGATCCATGTTGCACAGGCATTACCAAGACTAGGATAGTGTTTTGTGGTGCAGTCTGCACCACTGTGTTTGTGTTTCTATGTGTAGAAACACTGGATTTGTTTTCAACGCGCGCACAGAATGGGCAGCTAGCGGACCCTTATATTCGCTGAATATAACAGCAAGTATTAGCTTACAATCGCTGACATCACCTTAAAAGGCCATTCTCTACCAAAATTACTGATGGTAGAATAATATAGAA
>JAODTR010006979.1:0-10500 GCA_025399935.1 Amblyopsis rosae | reverse complement strand
AACTGAAAGGTGCATAGGCTCCACCTACTGTACCGGAGTGGGAGGCCGGTGTTGAACTTGGCCTAGTCATCACTGTAGGTAATTTATTTTTAGCTACCCACACCACTGTGGGTAGTGCTTTGCGCCCGGCACCGGTCCGGGCCTGGTCGTTGGGAACCCCTGCTTTATTGGGCTTGTACATGATGAGTGAATGTGCACCTGCACTTTGTGTAATTAACCTTTTCCCCAGAAAAGACATGGTAAACACAGCTGCTTTCAATCAATGGCAGTGCACTGTCTGCCTAAAGTAGTTCCTCTGAACCAAGGTTTTGTTTTGCATGGATTCACTACATATGAAAATACTCTCAAATACTCTAAACATTTTAAAAAGAGAAATTACGCTTTTTAAACTTTAAGTGGAAATTCTCTGCTCAAGCTTCCTTATACCTCAATATTATTAAAGACCTCATGCTGACGCTGCCATTGACTTCTAGCCAGATTATTGTCTGAAAAACCTGTTTGCATTAGCGTTTTCACAGCCACCGGTTGGACCAATCAGTGGGTTAGTGAAATGATGTTGAAGTCCAGCGTGTGTTTCTAAATGGTGATAGAGCTAGATGAAGAAATCAAAACAGTTGACTGTCGAATAGCGATTGTTTAAATACTGTCCAATAACTTCAAAATTAACCAGAGGTTAATTGTCTTCAAAGTAATTGAACATATCTGCTGGCGGTATAAAGTGATTCAAATGTTTGATTAAAATGTAAAACATGTCTTAAATTAAATTCTTCATCCATGCAGACTAAATAGAGAACATATAGGCTACAGTGTACTGGCAGAAGAAGGTAAGTTTGTGTTTAAATGCACCTACAGAAAACAAAGAGTGTGAGGGCTTAATATTGAAGTAGAAGGTTTCACTAATGTTCACTTCCACTTTAAAGTGCAGTGGACAAGCCAGGGAGACTGTAGGACACTCACTGCCTGATAGTATTGATGGCAAACTGCTTTCCCACACAGCCGTTAGTGCCGGCGCCCCATGGCATGGTGTAGTATTTCAGCTGCTTTCCTCCTTTATAGAAGCATCGCTTCTCTGATCCGTCTTCATTCAGGAAACGGTCGTACTTGAATTTCTAGCAGTGGAAACGCAAGTGTTACACAGCATCGAAGATGCAGTCAGGATCGGCAGTTCCGTGTCACATGATTTTCATTACGGTTCATTTTCCATGTGGGTGAAACCAGTGCTACAAAAACCCAGAGGTCATGCCCGCAGTGGCTCTCACTCCTCTCTACTCCTCTCCATAGAGATTGCATGGGCTTGTATCCTTCTCTACCCCTCCCCTTACAGGATTGTATACTGTTGTGTGTCAATATTAAATACTACATATAAATAATAAACTCTGAACATGTGCATCTTCCAGAATGACAAACCTGTGGCTCCTGGTAGATGTCAGGGTCCATTTGAGGGCTATTGAAGGGGAACAAACAAACTCTGTCTCCTTTTCTCAGTGTATACTCCTGTCCGTCGGCCATGCGCAAGGGCTTTTCCTTCACTACCTCCCGGGTTATGAAGGGGGCAGCAGTGAGTCTCAGTGCCTCCTCCAAGGTACTGTCTGCAAATAACAGAGGGCAGTAAAACACATTTAATAACTACAAAAGATCCCCTACTAAGCCACATTATGCTGTATAGTATGCTCTATAAAGGGGAAAGGGGGGCTTATTATTTTTGCATTGTATATCCACAATTTAGCAGTGTCACATTTCAATTGACATGTTAGATGTGATATACTAAATGGGAAGTAAAAAGTAAAATAACAAATGAAAACCTTTTGCTTCAAATGTTTTAATCCAAATGTGCTTACCAAATACAGGTGTCTGTACAAGTCTGTCCTGAAGAGGCTCCTGTGAGGTGCTCAATTTTGAGTGGAGTTCTCTCCTAACAGCTGTCAGAGCTTCAGGGTGGCTCAACATGTATGCCAGGAGCCAAAATGCAGCAGGTCCAATATTACCCTGGAATAAATATAATAAACAGAATGAAAATGTATGGGCATTATGTAATAGGACCTATTGAATCAATCAGACCAGTGCTGACAAGGTAAAACCGAATGGTGGTGTTATTTCATGTTTGTCTATTGTGAAGGGCCATCTTCTGTTCTGAACAAGCTCTCGTACTGTGCAGTGCTGTAATGGGTTACTTAATAAAGAAAGCCATAGCTCCTACCTTATTACATACATGCCAGAGGTTTGAGCATGAAAGGGAACATACTGAATGTGTAAAGATATACAGTATGTCTGTGAATGTATTTAGCATTTAGTTTAAATTTCACTATTAAAGCTATAGTAAGTAATCCTTGAGACTGCTTGCTAAATTAGAACTCAAATCAAAACAAAAACACCTATCCCTTCAATGCCATAGGGTGCTCCCTCAGAACTCTGCCCATCACATTGGAAACCCGTTGCAAAGGCTAGGATGTTGTTGTTGTTCACTACTTTGTTTATGTTCCTATTTGTGAAGCCGAGGCTGTGTAGAAGTACCAGATTATTTTTTCAGCATGAAGAGAGAACATTATGAGGAGATAAGGAGAAATTGGTCAATTTGATAAAATGTGTATTAGTCTACAATCGCTTACTATACCTTTATTATATATTATGTGGAACTGTTATCACTCAAATAATGTGTATTTGTGCATCATATGCATCAAAATATATGTCATGCAGTCGCTACGAGGTCTCAAGACTCACTCATCAAAGTCTCGAAGGTCCTCTGTCCTGGAATTGTAAGCAACCAATATTATAATATTATATCAGAATAGTTGTAACAATTCTGATATAAAATTGGCTGCTTACAATTACTGATGTATGACCTGGCCAACTAATGACAAATGTACTACAGTACATGTAAGTGCTTTGGATAAAAGCAACAGCCAAATGCCATGAATGTAAAATGCAGTCATGCATACTAATACAGAGGTGAACGGTGCACCCATGTGGCAGAAAGTGAATACTGCACCGTTGTCTCTGTTATAATTGTGCATTGCAGATTCCAGTGAATTAACCTGGAATTAACACTAATCCCGTTTTTAGATACAGATGTGGCAGACAATATGACACAAATGTGGTCTTTAAGAATAACATTGCCTTGTAATATTATCTTTATCTTTTTTCATATTTGCCACTCCCTGTCAAGTTTCTAAGCCCCTACTCCCATATTTCAAATTCTCAAATCTCAGAGACTCCAATGTATGTTGGAATAGCAGCCATCAGTCAGCCATGCGTATTTAGTCATCAGAACAATCTAGAGCTTGCTCTTTTTAATCTCCCAATGAGTAATTGATTAAGTAAATTGATTATGTAAATTTATTAAGTAATTGATTAAGATACTGCGTTGGGATTAGACAGAACTTTAAAAGCATTTTCTCAAAGGCAAGGTTCTTCGTACCAGGCCTTTACTACTGTAAAGGGCATGGCACTTGCTCTACTGTTCTAACTCTTGTTATCGCTAGACCGGATTGGCAACTGAACATACCTGCTAGTCCAATAGCAGATAGCATTTTTTTCACCTGTGTAGCCCAGAGCTGCATCAGCATAGCTTTCTTCTGCATGTCCTCGGCCACTCCTTCCTCTTGCAGAAGCTGTCTGTAGGCATGCAGCCAGGGGTTGGACTCGGAAGCTTCGCTCAAGCCTGCCAGAGCCAAAAACGACCACAGTTTCTCTCTTACGCTTTGGGCTGTTCGCCTCTCCTCTGTCCAGCACACGTGCGCGCGCGCGCGCACACACACACACACACACACACACACGCACACTACTGTGAGCAAAAGCAACATCACTTGTAGTAGACAAACACAATATCAACAATGGCGACAGGCAAGCCATGACACACGCGAGGGTGAGAGTTCACTGTAAACAGTGAGTGCAGCATTCACAATGTCAGAGACAATGATCCACAGCTTGACTCATCCGAATACATACAGGGGTCAGATGTGATGATGAGAGGACAGGAAATGCTCTGTTCGCCAAGAGGCTTTGTCTGGTCTGACGATGTGATGTAATAGTCTTAACAATATTTAACAATGTAGGAAACCAAGTATATAAAGCTCACCATGGCGACCAGAAAATAAACCTTTACGCATCTCCACTGTCTTCATTGGGGTGTAAAGGCATGCCAAGTATGGGATTCAGAACAGTACTTTGTGTGTTGCTACCTGGCTTTAGTGTAGCTCTCGCCATTTTAGCCAAGAGACTCTCAAACGTCCTGTACTCCGTATAGACGTCACCAGGATCAATAGCATTGTTGTTCTGTTCTCCTCCGAAGAGTGTGAGATACCCTGCCCTGGAAAAAAAAAGATAAAGAAAGACTGAATGTATTTGAGGTCGTAAAGAATGGTTAATTATTCACGTTTTTATTTTTATGTGAACAAATAATGAGCTGATGTTTGGCACTGTGTGTCTCACGCTACAACACCCTACAGTAAAAGCAAGAAACCGCTTTACGTCGCATGAAGCAGGTTTGGTTAAATCTAGCCCACCCATTGTGTCATCTTCTAGTGAGGGAGATTATCTTACTATTTCTCTTATCATGCATTTATCTTTACCACTCAGTGACAAATGATCACTCACATAATACGATAACACCAATCTCCTCGTGCAGTCCAGTAAAGGAGGGACTATGTTAGTTGTTGAAAGCAGTGTGTCACTCGGTCACTCCACATTTCATCCTGTTTACTAACAGATTGTGTGTAAAGGGCTGGTATGTAAACTGTTTAGTTGAGGGCTTTGACATAAACCCAAGGTCCATAAGTGGCTTAATTAAAGAGTGCAGATGCCGCCGTACCTAAAGAGTAAACTGTAAGAAAAGTTGAAAAGTCCATCCACTTTCCAGTCAGTCTGGTTCTGAGACGTCTCAGCTTTCAACAATGTTTCCAGATTACCACGCATGATGCTGTTAAGGCGCTCCAGATCCAGTCCCTGGAAGTGCCTAAGGATAGAGAGGGTTGTAAGAGATTCATTTTTATCTCAATGGGACTTCCTGGGAAAGAAATAAGGAAGGTCATGTTTACACTTTGTGGAAAGGTAATATTTGCACAATTGACATTCCCCTTGACCTACACTATCATAAAATACATCATGCAGTACATTTATATACAGCATAGAATACTGTAATACGTGTAAAGTCTAATTTCCATCATGACGTGTAGATTACAATTTAGACATATAGGCCTTTAAGTAACAATTTAAGATTTGGCAAGAGAATGGAAACAATGTGATCTAGCCCTACTTGTTATTCATGAAAGAAAAACAGATCAGGTATGATGACTTATGGTCTCTTTATGGAAGAACAATAGTTTGCATTAATTATTTCTTTGTTAAGCATTTTTTCTTCTTTTTTTCTGACAATGGAGGGAATAAATACTGTATAGGCTAAGGCTACCATGTTTTTGTACTTTGAAAACTGATAAGGACATACCGTTTCATCATGGCTTTAGCTTTGTCAGGGCTATGATGCGGGAGTCGTAGGTTAAAGATCCTGTCCATTAGAACCTGTGCATAGCGTGTGAAGTCGAACGAATCAGGGTCTCCAAGGACAGCGTCATATGAGTGAGGATCGAGCAGCACAGTCACGTATCGTCCAGCAACACGGACCTGCGGTTTACAATCACTGCACATTGTAACGACACACATGGTGTAGACTACTAGCCGATATCGTATCCTAAATACAGTATTTCAAATCTGATAAACGTTGCTGCTTATATTTGAAGCTGATCTATTGGTTACAGCATATGGAATAGTTTTCATGTTGTTTTCTTTACACGGATATTGATAGTAAGCAAGACTATCAATATGAGCATGACTTAAATAGCTTCTTTGTGAAAAAGTAGTCTACAACTTTAATGTTATTTCTCACCGTGAAAATGTTGCCGTGTTTCATCTTCATACGACTTATGAACTTCGCAGCATCTTTACCAAACTCAAGTGCATGCCCTAACCATGGAATAGCTCCTTTGTCTAAAGGTGGGTCACTCTTACACCTAAATAAGGAAATACAAGCATTTAGATGACTTGTACTTCTAGTTTTATCATGTCGTATAGGTTAAATTGTAGGCAAAAATGCTTATCTATTTTCATTAATATAATCTTCTAATTCAATGTTTGAATATTCTTACTGCCGTGAAACAACAAAAAAAGTGTGTTTGTCAACGTATCTTTAGTTTCAGTAGAGACCACATTCCAGTATTGAGTGGGATAATATAAAGCTTAGACTACTCAATAAAATACATGTCAGTTCATGAATGGTTGTTGTTGGCTGAATGTTCTCCCCAATACAATTCATCAATAGGTCTAGACTATTTGAACACAATGTATCAAAACAAAGTGGACAGACACATTAAACATAATTAAAGATTAGGCTACCAATGACATACAGTAATACATCAATAACAACTTCTAATTTCACAATAGCCTACGAAGAAAATAAAAACGCAATATCTTACCTAGATCTTTTTACGAAAATAAAGTAGAGGACAATTGCTTGAACGATTAATAACGTGGTCCAAATCATTGTTTTGGTATTAATGTGTCTGATGACAGTGGTCACTAAAATAAGATACCCGTTTAAAATTCCCATGCACTATATTGATTAAGTTACGACACGCCCAGACTAGACATTGACGTCATTTAGTTATGCCGTTTGTAAAACACCTAATTTTAGCCATCAGTGATCATCCCATCTGCCAACTTCATTTACAGCCTCAGTATGTCACTGAAAGCATTACGTCATTATGAAAAGATGAAGCAAACTTTAGGTCACCTGCGAAATTTCACGTACACACCATCTATTCTAACTCCTGCATGCACAGCAGCTGTTTATATTTGGAATTATATATTATATACTATATACACACCTATTGTGTAGTATTCAGTCATAGGTCTACCTATATCTAATTAAAATATGTATTATATTTTATTACTTCACTCAAAAAAAAAAATGGAATACACAACCTTTTATTAATCACAACAAAGAACAATGGTCTCTGGTTCGATAACAGGAAAGCCATTCAACAAAGTGAACAAGTCACTCAAACTAAGGGTGTTACAACAATACAAACAGTTGTTAAAAATGAAAATGGCAAATCGGTGTGTTTCTATAATTCAAATTATCACCACTGATTCAGATGGTCATACAACGAAAGCACAAAGTTGGTAAACAAGCTGTTTGATACACTTTAAGATATTTAGATCTTGGAAATTATAAGTATGTAAATGGTGTATTAAATAAATTAGAACAACTTGAACATACAGCCTAAAATATTTTGCACTATGGTTGGGATTAAGAAAGCTATGAGTGTTCTCTTTCTTTCCCCACTGTGTTGGCTGCTTGCTGAGATTCACGGCCGTCCTCCGGTGTTTGACCGAAAGCTGATGGAGTCCGCCTGAGGAGGAACACTCCTGCATGTAAGCCACCTACATTCACCCAAACAGTGTGGGTCCTCCTCCACAGTCCTCCCATCCGCGAGATGGCCTGCAGGCAAATATGTCTTGTCAGGCAAAACCCAACAACAGCACAACACAGTTGGTTCATGTGAAAAATGACAGCCAGCAAATGGTTTATAGTCCAAGTTACGCGTATTTATTTCTTGACTAATTCAAAAGTTTTAAAGGTATTCAGAGATTATTTCAAAGCAGATTTTAAACCATTTCTGAATATAAATGGAAGGAAAAATGTTGGCAAATAAATATATATATAAAATCACCAACAGAAAAGCCACCTAATTAATAGTTGTATCTTATCCTAACAGTTGGATATTGCACACTATTCAGAATAACTTATGTTGCATTATCTAATGTATCCAATAACCTACAAGGGGTGGGCAATAATTATCACAAATATTAAATACTGTATTGTCATTTTTCCATTATCAAGTATGACCATAATTATTACCTTGCAGACATTTTAAAGTACACTAGTATAGACACTTGAATAAAAGTAATCCAATAAAGCTCTTCTTAATAGCCTTACATTATTGATAGACACACAACATACGCAGTACATCTGTACACTAACCACTCCTAGTGACGTCTGTCACTGTTAATGATGTCACTCCCGTGACTCCAGTTATGGAAAAACACTGTTGCCAGGTTACAATTTTAAGAACTAAATACCACAAGTACCTTGAAGTTCAAATATCCTGTCATATTGAGCCACTAATGTTGCAGTATAGGTATGCCAGGTATTTAAAAAAAAAAAACTATTTTGGGTCATGTGACCTAACACCACCATTTGTAAGATGAACTAAATCTTGAGCACAATGCAAGGCAAGACAGGCTGGCGCCATTAGCAGAATGTAATAAAGCAGGTCCAGGCAGAGACAGAGGCTGCCATCTTTGGTTCATGAGCTAACAGAGATTTCATCATTCATCCACACAATGCCTTTCCAAAAGGACCAATAACTCAATCAATCAATTGAGCTGTAGCAGCTACACAGTAGGTGTATCCATCTGACGAAGGTCTGAATGGGTTAAATTTAATCCTGGGTGGTATACCGGTAATGGTTGTAAATTCCAGTACTGTAAATTTTTTCTGCATACCGCCATATCGTATCACAGCACAAAACAACAGCTGTAATGCATATTGTTCGATGCTATAAGTGCTACGAAACGCTGTTCAGAGTGTATTGAGTAAGGACTCATTAACCGAGCGCACCCTTTTTACTAAGGAACAGTTATAACTTTATAACAATAATTCTCCACACCTCTTTAACATGGTAAAACATAGCGGCACACAAGAAAAAATAAAATGTCATTGCGGAACGGCATTTTGTGCGTGCGTGCCGGTGTTCTGACTATGCTAACGATCGAAATTGTGCTTCCTCTACATATTGCCCATGCACAGAGCAGTTATTGCTTCATTTTCGTCATGCTTGAGGCAACGACCATAGATTTGTGCTACCGTAATCTGAATTTATAGCTAGTACTGTTGCATGTTTTTAACAATGTATAAAGGCTTCTTGTAATTTTACTTGTAGAATATGATTAAGTTAACATTATTTGCCAGGCTGTAATTTAACATTTGTACATTTAATAATTATTTACATAAAAGCTAGAACTACGCCAAGGCGTGGACTAGCGACTGGGCGTCTTCTAGCGACAGCCTAATTACCATTTCTGTCGTCATGATTGTGTGTTCCACGCAGAAGTGCATGCTCGTGAGAGGACGCTCTTTCTGCTACCTTCTGAGTCTGCGTGGACATCCCAGAAAACAGAAACAAGGAAGTTGCGGGACTATTACTGACAGCTAGTAAAGAGTGAACAACAACACTGACACCTAAATCTATCAGCCTTGCGTTATCAAATGTAGGCCTTTCTATGCCTTTTGTTAATGCTAAATTAAATTAAGAGCAGACGAAGGAGTCATAGGAAACATAAACAGGTGAGCAACATGACACATATCCATCCATTTGCTGTGATTTGGAGGTATCATGTTGAAATGCAAACAGTAAACAGTTTGCTTGTTTTGGGGCTGCTGAGAAAAAAAAAATGTTCTCGCTGTTATTAGGGTTTTGTGTTTTTTTATATTCATATTACTCTGCAAGAAAGCATGAAAAGCCTTTACCTAGATTCTGATTGGTGGACACGCTAGAAATTTCCTTCACCTCTTTAACATTTTAATCGCTAGAAAAAGTTGAAAAGATTGTCGGGTTTCGGTTGATAAGAGCGATCGGTCTAGCGGCTACATCAGAGTCAACCAGCGACCTGGCGATTTCTGCTGATAAGCAGTTGCTCCTACACGCACAAGCGAAAATCGCTGCGATGTAGTTCTAGCTTAATGTTAACCATTGCCCACCATTAACAACAACTAAAATATTTGTAATTTCACTATGCCAATTTACAAAAGAGTATGTAGGCATAAAGCTATGTGTGCATTGTATTCAACAATCAGAAACTTTTTTTTGATGACTCATAAAGTAGGCTACAAGCACTACTGCTAGTCGGCCTTGAATACGGCAACCGTAAATGCAAATGCTATTATTTTCTGCTGGTGAGGTGAGATAGAGTAATTGCTAACACTGGCTAAAACTAACAGTGGCTTGACAAACTTGGCAATATATCTACTAATTGTCTTTTGGCTGCAATGATGTTTACATTATGCAATTGCATACTGATTCTATCATATAGTGTGTCATACTGGAGCCAAGCAAACCCTATAGTAATCAAAGCTTTCATATAGGTGTAATAGGAATCATAGTTTGTTCCTAGTTAACGCTAACCTGTGGTCAGGGGACTCCACAATCATGCCTGGTCTCACAAGGAGTTGTATTGAATAGCTCCTTTGTGGGTTAACGTGGAAGTAGTGCTGGACGATATGGCCAAAATTTATATCACGATATACTTAATAATTTCGGTCGATACGGTATAATTAATAATAATAATAATAATAACAATAACAATAATAACCTAAAAACAGCCCATACTGCTTTGCACTGGCTGTAGTGCGAGTCGTAGTTTCTATTCTGTTCACCTTGAATACAG
>JAODTR010006978.1:0-10501 GCA_025399935.1 Amblyopsis rosae | reverse complement strand
AGTTTGGGGTCCCTTGCTGAAGCTGCTGCCCCCGCGACCCGACTCCGGATAAGCGGGAGAAGATGGATGGATGGATACATTGTGATCAGTGGGCAAAAAGACAACGATTAAATATGGAGATAAATAATGTATATGTATGGAATGGCTGCTATTGTTCCCTCCATACAGCTGACCATACATTCAGTGCTGTGCTCAGTCTTATATGACTGCCTGTGTACGTCAATGCGAGCATTTCTCTGTGTGTGTGTTGTGTGTGTTGGTTGACTCACGGCACGTGCTGTGATGTTAATTAGTTACTGAAGCTGCTGGGAGATAGACTGCTAGGAAGGAAGAAGGGTCTTCCCCATATCACAAACATATCATTCACCTTCACTCTCCTCATTATTCACATGCACACATACACACAAGGTATGATGCACCATTCACTTTTTTCCCTGACATCAAAGTAGAGCTGAAACTGTGTCAGACTCTTAATTGTCACTGTCCCTGCATCATATCATGTTTAGCTTGGATCACTGTACTGTATGACTTGTGTGTACTGTGCATGTTCCACTCAGCAGTGCTTCACACACCACCTCCCGTAACGTGTACATTTGTACTAAGTATTCCATTAACTGTTGTTAACTGTCTATTAGCTGTTGAATGCGTTTGTCATCGGCATTGCTGATAGATACAGACCCTTCAGTGACCTCTGTTCAGGCCACACCAACTGATCATGGGAAGATGGTCAATGCTACCAGTAACAGGCTGCCATGTTGTACCTGGGCTGCGTGTTGTACTGAAATAGTTCTGATGACAAGGATGTTGTGCTGTGCTGGCAAGAACAGCAAAGCTGTTTGTGTTGAGTCACACCCACCGACATACTTACTAAGTTAAAGGAAACTAAACGCAGCCCTGAAGACTGGCGGTTCCAACAGGGAAGACAAGCCCATTGGTCGCTGTTTGCCAAAATGTGTCTTAGCGTACCGGGTGCCTCGTTCAGAAGATGACGTTGCACACACATATTTGGAAGCACTTATTGCAGAGGGACACACAAACGCACCACTGGGAGGCTATTATGCGGAGACGGGGCGATTGTTGTCAGATGAGCCGCCGCGTCAATAGTAGCAGTAAATTAGGCTCGGGACGACGTGAGCTATTTAAAGGTCAGCATTCAATTAGAATGCACCCTGGCTTTTTCTGTCACGATATTCATGATAACACTACGCTACAGTATAAATGTCATGTGACCACTCTCACTGTTGCCTGCAGCCCTCGTTAACCTCTACCTGTGTGTGTGTGTGTGTGCGTGTGTGCGTGCGTGCTCCAGAACACTCCGGTGGGGACGTCTGTGTTCATGGTGAACGCCACAGACCCAGACCAGGGCACGGGGGGCAGTGTGCTGTTCTCTCTCCAGCCGGCTTCTCGTTTCTTCTCCATCGACGGGGCCCGAGGCATCGTGACAGTGGCCAGAGCCCTGGACTACGAGACCACCTCCACATACCAGCTGACGGTCAACGCCACGGTAGTCACACACGCACACACACACAGGCTGTAGGACTATGGAGGACAGTTTCTGATACAAATACAGTTGTTTCTCACACACACACACACACACTCTCCAACGCTTTCACTAACTGCGTGCATGTGCGTGCGTGTGTGTGCGTGTGCGTACGTGTCTGTGCGTGCGGGTGAGACAGGACCAGGACAAGACCACGCCCCTGTCCCGGCTGGCTAACCTAGCCATCACCATCACTGACGTGCAAGACATGGACCCCATCTTCACCAACCTGCCCTACAGTACCAACCTAGAGGAGAACATGCCAGTGGTCAGTGCTTGGCATGTTTTGGCCACAAGGGTCAGGAACGAGTTCACGTAATGTCCGTGTTTAACAAACGACAACAGCAAACATATTGGCATTCTAACACAAACGCTGTTAGTGTGACTTGTTAAGAGACAGTCCAGTCAGACCAGTGGTTTAAAAAGCACTGGAGAAAATGAGGCCCAGGTCAAAAATGGCGGATCATTCATCACCATTCATCTGTCAGGAAGGCCACAGATAACATCCTGGGTGGTTACCAGGAGACGGTTACCAGGCAACCGTTGCCAGCACACAGGCCCACCACCCAGACCATGGTACACCAGGCCCCGTCACTAATGTAATTACAGGCTGAGATTTATGGCCCCTCCTTCAGGCTGTGAGGCCTCCAGCAAAGGTCACTTAGGCCAGGATTTATCTCAGCGTGCTTCTGCCTGCGTCTGTGTGTGTGTGTGTTTGTGGGCGTGCGCGTGCGCGTGCACATGCTCTTGTGCGCATGTTCAGACACCAGTGTGTGTTTCTGTACAGTACTGTACAATACACGTGTTTATACACATGTACAGAATGTACTGTGCGTGTGTGTGTGTGTGTGTGTGCGTGTGTGTGTGTGTGTGTGTGTGTGTGTAGCCAGATCACCATGGCTCTGTGCGTTTATTATTCCTACTAGGCTTTATGTAGTGCATTATGTACACTCAACCCTGTACTGTCCCAGGTGGCTAATGGTGCAGCCACTCCACAACACTGTGGGAATTACTCACTGGGGCATTAAATGCCTTTGATTCTATTCCCTCTGCATTCACATTCTCCTTTCTTTCTTTCCCTCTCTCTCTCTCTCTCTCTCTCTCTCTCTCTCTCTCTCTCTCTCTCTCTCGTGCTGCCCCACCCTGCTCTGCCAGCCGACCCTGTCCTCGGCCCCCTCCCCCACACGGCCCAGCTTGCTGTAGTAGAAATGTCAAGTGCTACATTTACATGCATATTAACGGGGCGTGACGGTGTCGTCGCCCGGTGTCTCTTGATGCCCCGATGCATCAGCTGTCAGCAGGAAGGTCATAGCATATAAAATGAGGGCTGGAGGGGTGAGGACGCAAAGTATGAGTGTGATCACAGGAAGACAAAGGATTTAATATTTCAAAGATTGGGGGGGGGGTCACAGGGTGGAGTAAATCCCCCTGCTAGCCTGTCTATCTGATCACCCGTCTCACACTTTGCAGGACGGTCTCGAGTATATATTTGTTGTGTTTTTAAGGCTAATTGCTAAAATGACAAGACCTGTACTGATTATTTTCAGCAGGTTGGTTTAAGTGAGGGTAAACGATGCTCTCTAACCCACGTTGTCCCACAAAAGCAGTTCTGCTGTACTGTCACTGAATAGTGCCTGGTGACACAGACCGGGTCACGCCAGTCTTTCGGCAGGCGGCCCAGGTGAGAGAACCTCGGCTAGCCGCAACTCCCACCACGCGCAGCAGGGGGCACCGTGTAACCCTGTTAGAGGTCACGGCGGTGAAAGAGCTGGGGAACGCCTGTTCTGTTAATGTTGGGTGACGGCCAGCAGTTCTGCCAGCGTGCGTTGTGGCGCGTCGGCGTAGGAACATCCAACACACCACTGTCGTAGGTCACTGCCTGTCTGTCCTTGTCTATCTGTCTGTCTGTGTCCCTCCCCGACCTCTCTCTGCTGGTCTTCCTCTGTGTTTCCTCCTCACCCCCTCTTATCTGTCAAGCTGTCATCTGTAGAACATTCTTTTTATTATTACGACGTATTTTTTTTCAGATGAAATCACAGGGCCAGGTTTTTAGCAGTTGCTGTGAATCGGACTGGCGTCTAAGCTCTTACCAGGACAAAACACAATTTGGCTGTCAAACCAAGGAGCTCAAATGGCAAAGAGAGAGAGGGGCGCGTGTGTGTGTGGGGGTGTATTGGCATATCTGAACGGATGAAGGAAAAGGGATAGTTTTGGTGTATTTGAGCGTGTGTGCTTGTGCGTGTGTGTGTGTGTGTGTGTGTGTGCGTGTGTGCGTGCGCATGTATGTTTGCAGGGGGCTTGTCTGTCACGGTTGATTCAACATATTCCCCTAGTACAGACAGCTGGAGAATATTGCTCATATTACTTCAGCATCACTATCTCTCTCTCTCTCTCTCTCTCTCTCTCTCTCTCTCTCTCGCCGCTCAGCTAGATGCCAGTGTGAATCACCCTCTCTAAAAGGCCTGTAATTGATTCTGCTGTAATTGGTCAATGACAGGAGATGCTTTGGCAGAAATGGAGCATAAACACACCTCAGACACAATTTGTAGGATCAATGGGAGGGAGATGGGTTGGGAGGGGGAGTGTCTCTCCATCTGTGTCTGCAGCACAGGGACTTTTAAGTATACCCACCATGTCTGATAGGTGGCACAGAGGCCCAGCAAGCTCCGCGGATCAAAGACTTTTTCAAATAGCTTTCTGGCTTTTTTTATTCTCTCGCTTTCTTTCTCTTTTTCCCCCCGTCTCTCTGTTGAGTTGCAGACCTGTCAGCTCAGCTTGAGAAGGGGGGCGTGAAACAAGGAGGGGAAAAATAGACCCCAAAGAGTGGGTAATGACCTACTTCAGAGCCCATTTGTGACTTGCCTGGCTTAATGCTGTTTGTTCTTTTGTGACACCAACCGTTTTCTGCCTTTTAAATGCAGAGAGGTATATTGGCACTACAACAGTAATTAAGTGTTCTGATGGTGCCTGATTCACTTCATGCTGTTTGTGTGTGGACCTTCACTGTCTCCCCATGCCATGCAACCATGCCTTCGGGCAATGGTCAGGCTCTTATATTGTTTTGACCTCTGACGACACTCTTTTAACGGTACTGACCAAATTGTATCAGTACTACCCAGGTACACGTAAAACACTGTAAATCGTTGCCAGATTTTGGTACCTGAGTGAGAGAGTGAGATTTCATCACCCCTGCAGCCCGGGAAATGGTGAGCCCAAAGCGGTGCTGAATGTACCTCATTTTGTCGTCCATAGAGGGTTGAAGTGTGATGACGTTGAATGGTGGTAGAGCTAGATGAAGCCATACCAACAGTTGTAGCAAGGCCAAATGGTTGAAAGGTGCTTCAGTTATTTAAACCAGACGTCTACGCCCAGTAGGAGAGTATCCATACCCTATTCATAGTGACTTTAGGGTTTGGCTACACCAGGCAGTCAGTTTAACTTAAACCTAGTTTTTACATGTTTTTTTCTCTGTTGTAAATGTACATTTGACAAATCTTTGATTTGATTCTCATTCTCTATAATTCACTACTTTAAAAAAAAAAATATTTAAAAATTTATATAAAAATGTCACTTTTAGCATTGCTAGACCAAAACCATGTATTGCCTGTGTAGAAATTCAGACTTGCATTGTTTTTGTTAGCTACAGTAGTCTAGCCTTCTAGTGTTTTACAGGAGAACTAAAACAGAATGTGTGTGTTTGTGTGTGTGTGTGTGTGTGTGTGTGTGCGCGCGCGTGTGCGTGTGTGTGTGTGTGTCTGCAGGGCTACGAAGTCAGGAAGATAAGCGCCATTGACCAGGATCTGGGCAGACCAAGAGGCCTCGGGTACACAATCATCTCAGGTCTGTGGCACATAATCAATTGGACACGGACAGCGCACAGAGGCCAATCAATCACTACTTATCATAATCCCACAGCAATAATAGACACGTCTCATCAAGTGCAACAATCAATGGCTGCTGAGAGCTGAGCTGAGGAGTGCAGAATGGGCCTGTCCATGAACAGCTATTAATCACAGCATCCCAGCGACGCTCAGGACTATGACTCAGCAGCTGCCGTGTGTCAGGGTTATGCTGAGTGGCAAATGACACTTCCAGTCATGGCAGTTGATCTCTTATGTAATCCTGCTTACCAGGGCAGTTTGGAGCATTACAGTACATGTTTCACACAGGTTAACGGTTAACTGTGTATCAGACTGTCCTGTTTATTTACCTTTATGCCACATTGTATTTAAAACTCCTGGAGCACATTTATAGTAGTGGAGTGTATAACATTCATCTTTTGCCGTGCTACTTAAATGCAGGACTATTGAACTAGTATTGAATAGTGGAGGTTGGAGAGCATGTGCATTGAGGTTCAGTATTCAGACACAGACCAGGCAACCCACCTGAGGTTCCACAAAGCACAGGCAGAAGTACTATCACAAGCAGAATGTTGTGTGTTTGTCTATATCATAGCTACTGTGAGTGTTGGCGTACCAGCTCTAAGACTAGAAAGAGTCTTGTGTTTACCAGACAGATCCCTCGGTCTCCTCCTGCATCCAATAGTTTTTCACACATTCCCTATAGCTGCTGCTTGCATTGTCTAGTACTGTTGAGAAGGTAATCAGACCTCAGAGCCTTCTCCCTTGCTGGGGAGAGCTGCATTGCTATAGATCAAGCTGCCCAACCTTTGAACCAAGATAACATGTGCAGTTGCCAGCCTGCTGAGATCCACCAGTCTAACTCATAGAAAGTGTTGGTTCATTAAGTTAAATGCTGCTTTTTCACTGCATGGTACCAGCTCCACCACTTGTCTATCACATACTGTAGTGTACTGACTGACAGGTACTTTGTTGTTCAATGCGGGTAGTGCCCCCTCAATGTAGCTGGTATCAACGCTATACTGTCTGAACCGTTTCTGTACCTACACTATTTGGTAGCCAGTTCAAAGACCTTCACTTTACTGGAATTTTCCTTCATGTCGTCGGCAACCAAAAATAACATAAATTGATCACAGCGTAATTTTGGTGGTGAATAGAAAACTGCGTCCGGTATGTCCCGTGTCACATAATGACACAGTGATCATTTGTTTTCATGTCACCTTTTGGCATCGCCTCAGATCACTCGATGGAGGTGATAATAAAACATTGTGCCAGGCACTAGCCTAATGTTTGTCCAATGGAGAAACAACAATGAACACAAATGTTTGGTGCCCTTGCTTGGTCCCCTACCTGACTTGTTTAGTTTTTGTTAGTTTATCTAATAAATCAGACATGCCATTACAGGGCTTATATGGAATATTTATAATTATTTCTCAAATATATTTGTGATACCCCAGTAGCCGAGGGAAGGAATAGAGGACACCAACTGTGTTTAGCTGTCTTTATTGAAAGGTAGGTAGGTAAAACTCCTTATCACCTCCTTTTTCGTTTCCAGGGTTGTCTCCGTTTCGAAATAGCTAGAACAGACAGGAGTAGATGTTCAGTAAGTGTTGAGAGCCAAGGGACAAGACATTGCCATACCGCCACACTATACGAGGAGAGAGTAGCCCACTGACCTCCCCACTTGCTCTCTGCCGATCATCTGGCATCAGGGCTTCTCATGCCCACTGCCTGAGGTGAGGTGATTAGGTGACGAGCTGCACCTGTTGCTCATCCACTGATTCACACAGCTGGTTGGGACATAGCATCCTCCCCACACAGTTCCTCATGGCTGTCGTGGCTCTGCCTTCCACCAGGCGTCCTGGACGCCACAGTTTATTACTTTGTTAATTAAGCTTTGAACACACACATTTTTTTTAAAGAATTGTAACTAGTTGCTTTTTATAATAATAATAATAATAATAATAATAACATGCTTTATCAAATTTTTGTAGACACACTAGCTGCATTCACATGGACCCTATTATTCCTATTGGAATCAGGTTAAAATCCCGACCCGAAATAAAATGCTCCATATAAACACCACGATCAGAAGAGAAACGGCCAACCAGATTGAAATTTCATTCCAAAGCAGAGTGGTAGTATAACCCCTTCCATAACCCCGTTAAAATAATAATAATAGTTAAAATAATTATTATTAATTATTACATACTATTACAATAATTATTTGTAATATAACTATTATTTCCTGTTTGCGTTCTTCTGCGCATGCCCCGTCTTACATTTTGTGTGATGCTGGTAGGCTATTCTGCAAAGCCACTGTCCAAAGTCTGGACAAAACAATTGCGACGCATGCAAATAAGTGACTTAATCTGGAACCATTAATTTCAGTTACACAAATAGCGCCACTCTCCGACGTACTACAGTACAACTAGATGCTAGCCGGTTATAACCTTTTTGCTAGCGGGACACTACACCACTATTACATTACCAAGATAGATAATGTGTGCATGTTTATTCCGATATATATTCCGTATATGTCTATTCCGATAAATTGTGACGTGCATGTAAACACCAGACCCGATTACCCCATGTAAACAGGTACCTGAAATCTGCAAATGGAAAGATTCCATTTGGAAAAACAAAAAAGTGTTCATGTAAAACCAGCTAGTGATGCTATCCTCTCCTACTGATGGCTCTGTCTGTCTGTCTGTCTGATGCTCTATTTCTCTCCTCTGCTCTCTCGTGTTACCTTCTTTTCTTCTCACTTCTGTCCTTGTTGCTAGAAAGGATGTAATCAGGAGACAGCATATGTTAACCAAATTATACCCCAATCAACAATTTTGTGATATGATGATTAGATCACAAACACAGTATTTATCTTGTTCTTTTCACTAATATTGGTCATCGACAAGCAACTATTCAATGCAGCACTATATAACATATTACAACATTCTGCACAATATACATAAAGTACTTCCTCCGTGCTTTTCTCTGGATCAACTCAGTCACAACATCTGTGACAACCCATCGGGACCAGCGCAGCCGGTTCTGGACGTTCTGCCACCATAAGCAAGACATAAAAATGCTGAATATTCACAGTGTAAAATAAGCTTTAGTCTATATGACACAGCCTACTGTAAGCAGATTTTTTTTACTTTTGTCAAATTCACTAAATATCTCCTCGCATTTCACTATCTCACAGTTTTTCTGTGCATGTTGAAAAAATAATCTGGTACTTCGACACAGCCCTGATTCCGTAAATAGGAACAAAAATGGAATCAAAAACACCGCTCACAACAACAAAGGCGCTTGCTATTGGCTTTGCAATGCTTTTCAGGTGTGGTGCGGCACTGCAGAGAGATGTTGTTTAGCATGAAGTTAGCGTTCTCGAGTGACTGACCCTTCCGTGCCTTTAAAAAATGTGTTGTATTTACAACTTTACGCTTATCAGGGGTGCCCAGCCCTAGGCGGCTGCCTATTTTTGCCTAATGGGAGGGTTGGCCCTGACTGGGACCGCGTTGCATGTTTGCAGCCTGTTTATTAACATTGGTCAAATAGTCAAATGTTCAGTGGAACCTAAATATGCAATTTATGCTCTGGTAGGCATCCATTCTATTGTGTATAAATTTACTTGTCTACTATGATATTGAGCTGCTCTTTCTACCTGTAATCACCTGAACACTTCTTGGCATGGTCTTGGCACACTTGGCACACTGATGACATTCTGCAGCAAGCTTGTTGGCTCGCTGCACTTCATCTTTGTAGGGCGAGCTCACACCTGGGCAGCTCTTTCAAACCTGTCCAAGTGATCTCAAATGGAAGCATAGCATAGTAATCACCAGCTTTGTGATGTATGGGCCTCTGCCATATTTGTGTTTTTCTAGTTACATTGCTCTGTATCAAAATGCTGCTTGCCGACACGCCTTCTCAAAGCAATTTGTATAGCAACAATAGTGCTGTATAGGCTTGCACTGTTAGGCCCAGATCTCACAGGACGCACTTTAAGCAGTGAGAAGGGTATTTTTTCATTTGTTTTCTATTGACAGAAGGGGTTTTGCATGTTGCTTATGCGCGCGCCGCCTCGCTTTTAAACGCCGGCTGCACATTAACCTCGGAGCAATTTTCCTCTGCTTTGGCGCCCTAACCTACCATAACTTTGTGAGACCACCCTGATCTCGCAAGCTTTAATTTAATTTTGCTGTATCAGTCTGGAACCCTGCAATGCAAAAGTGTCACTCCTTTTACCAAGATGACAACATCAGGGTACTTCATGCGTTTCAGTTTCCATGGAACGCTCTCGCTCTGACTGATTTTAACCATACTGATTGGGTGAGACACAGACGGTTGTTCAATTGTATCTAAGGAAGCTTCACTGAAATGTGTTAGCACGCCTTTATGACAAACGCTTTTTGAATATAGGGTTCTTGCTATGACCATACCTGAAATAGTGCAAGCACTACTGCAGTTTATTTAACAACATGAGGGAGGGGAAAACACATTTTCTTTCCTTGGGTAGAATTGACCTAGTGGCAAAATCTAACTTATGTTCATCATCAGTCTGGAGAGCTTGAAATCATTGAGCTTGACAGGACAACAATTGTCCTGACCAATCAGCATTGTACTGATAGCTACAGGTGTGGTTTAGGTGTGCTGAAAGTGAAAGTGACTCAAAAACAGCAATGGCAGTTCCTGATGTGGTTAACAATGTTGCAATAACATCAGTTTTATTCTAATTTATTAGAAGAGCACAGAATGACACTAAAAGCTTTTCTCAATGGAAAATATGTTTTCACTCTTCTCCCGACAGGCATCAGCAAGAGCTGATATAGCCTAACAACTGGTTCACAGGTTTCACCAATCACCTGCCTAGTATTTTTTTAAACTACCTCCCTTTTTCAAACAGTTTCACTGGACGACATCCCAGATGGTCTTGTGTAAGTTACACAATACACAGTGGAATAAAAAAACATCTGGCTTGTCAGGTTAGAATTAGTGTAGCAGAGCCAGTGTAGTGTCTGTTCTACCTACGTGTTTTGGATATTTTTCATAATTCATATTTCATAATTATATGGAATAAAGGGGGCACCATTACGTTTAT
>JAODTR010006977.1:0-10502 GCA_025399935.1 Amblyopsis rosae | reverse complement strand
ACTAACAGGGTGGAAGATGACTTCAGGGACAAACAATAAATTATGAAAATGTTAAGAAATAAATATAGTTTGCCCTGTTATACATGAACGTTTATAGATAGTTTAACATGGTCTATAAAACAATAATAAAATATTTTGAGTAGTATATAATTTGATGGCTTTTAGTTCATGTGGAAGTTGATTACTTTGCACTGGGGACATGGTAAAATGAAATGTATACCAAAATAAAAAGGTAATAAAAAAAAAAATAATAAATGTATATGTACATTATTCACTTTTTATGTTATAAAATATACTTAAATCTAGAATTTGAGCCATTTGTTACAAATATTTTACACATTTTACAGAACATATGAGGAAGTAATTCACTGGGACAGAAATGTTCCCGCATAACAGGAATGACCCATAAACATCTGATCTGAGAAATAATTTATATACAAAATAAACCAAATAAACCAAAATAAATCACCCTGTATGTTTGAAATATATAAAAAATAAACAAAATAAAATAAAACAGTCAGGTGAGAGTGTTTAACATGCTAGCTCTCTCCCACAGAGGGGGGCCCATGAGATTCGAGAAATCCGCCAGTTTCACTTCACGGGTTGGCCAGACCACGGCGTGCCCTACCACGCTACAGGCCTGCTGGGCTTCATTAGGAGAGTCAAGTCCAAGACGCTGACCAGCGCCGGCCCCATGGTGGTGCACTGCAGGTTGGCATGCGCTGCTGGCACTCTGTTTTACATGGTGGTTCCACAGGGTCATTATGGCCATTGTATCCAAAGGACAATGCTTGGTGATCTGCAATGGATGCCAGTGAGCTGTTAAATTGCGGGTATCAGAGCTTGTCCACAGTCCACACATATTACACACGGGTGCTGTTGGGTTAGTGTGCATGCACGTGACGTGCATAAGCACATACTTTACATTTCCAAAAAGGCACAATGCTTTACAACTACTTATTTTAATTCGAGAGGTTGTATAGGAGTCAGAATATTAATGTTGTGGGTGAGTATGTGTGAGTATGTTAGCAAGGACATACAGTATATGGAAATATTGCCTAAACCAGATTTTATACTTCAATCATGTGACTCGTGTTATTTGTTATTTAGATTGCTATATGGAAAATGGCATATAAGGAATATGTTCCTTATATTGTAGTATACCATACATGTCTTTTGTGCCTAAAAAGACTAGTCTAATGTTTCCTGGTCCTGCCAGTATGACCATAGGTTTCTATTAGCCTCCTAGGGGTTGTCACTGGGGTCTCTGACTGGTGTGTAATTGGTTCCCCACAGTGCCGGCGCCGGCCGGACGGGCTGTTTCATCGTAATTGACATCATGCTGGACATGGCTGAGCGAGAGGGGGTGGTGGACATTTACAACTGTGTGAGAGAGCTGCGCTCGCGCAGGGTCAACATGGTTCAGACAGAGGTACTGCAACGCAATACCACGCAACACTATCCAACAGACCAGCACTGTATACTATATAGCACTATACAACACAATACAACACTATCCAACAGACCAGCACTGTATAACACTACAGTATACAACACTATATAGCACTATACAACACTATACAACATTATACAACACTATACAACACTGTACAACACTATTTAGCACTAAACCACACAATACAACACTATATAACACTATATAGCACTATACAACACTATATAACACTATATAGCAGCATCCAACATAACACTATAGAACACAATACAATTAAAAACTAAAACAACACAATTAAATACTATAACAACACATCCATAACTAAATATACAACATGACATATCATGGCAATCCTAGGATTATTGTAATGTAGTTCATACAGTCAATTTCAGTCTGACCATAAAGGTTTGGAAAACAAGTAAACACCACATCTATACAATTATAAAATATGAATGCACAATGTTCTGAAAAACTAAATGTTGTTCTAAGTTCCTTAGATGTTTTTAATTATTTCTTTAATTATTTTTCATCTGATGTAGATAATACATGATTTTTCTCCCAATGCACACATACATAGAGCTGGTGTGCTCTAGCGGGAGCCAGACCCTTAAATCCTGACCCGTTTAAAAATCAACACCACGTATCACCACGGCCTACCCACAGTTAGCCTGTTACACACATGGGCCTGATCAATAGGACAGGATACACTTTGACAGGCTGTGGGTATCTGACTGGGATCAAACAGTATTTCAAGTACTTATTAGTGTTTGTAGAGCCAGATGTGCGTCTGAGAAATCCTTTACCTAAAGTTAAGTGTTTGAAAAGCAATTTTGAGATATGTTTTCTTCCACTGACAACATCAGAATGACTCCTCTATTGTTGTTCTAATGATGCCCCACTTTTAACAGTAGGAGCAGCTAAACTCCTAAGTAGTCCATAGTACCACAAGAATGTCTAATACAAAGCGCTGTGATGGGGCGATAATAAAAGCACCTTTAATATGGGTGTTCTGTCAGGTATTTAAAGAGTTAGTAGAAGAAAAGAGCGGATTAGTAGAATATTTCACAGGAGAGATTTTATTCTGTTTAGGATGTTTGAGGGCATGTTCTAGTTTTCAAAGATAACCTGTGTGTGTACAGTGTGTCTGAAGATCCTTTGCTCCGTGGCAATACAAGCCATAATGAAAGGCCTTGTAAGTGAGAGCATTTAGCTGACATCAGTCGCTGAACACATCCCTGTTTCATCTGCCAGCTTTACAGTGGATGCGGGCAACGGCATGGACTTTGTGCTTTTCTGAACACGGGCCATCTGGAGGCTTCTATGCGCTCGCTGAATGCATCATTTCACCATAATTCCTTTTAAATCACAAGCGTCATTGGACTTAATGGGCAAATGCTTCATCGTTGACGTGCGAATTGGGATTTGAGTAACTGGAGACCAAATGTTGCTCACCCTGACTCAGTCTCCTCAAGTTCAGTGACCTTCAAAGAGTGTTTACCCTCGCAGGTGTTCTAGTTTGCTGGCATGGTGCCTTGCCCTCCGGCCGTGCACTAACTCTCCAGCGTGTCTTTATCTGTCAGCGGAAATGAAAAGCCTCGTTGTTGATGTTGTTGTTTTTAGTGTATTAGCTCAGGTAAGAGCTATCGATCAATCTGGCGGGCACTGCCATTTTGAACGCTGTGCCTTCCCGACCGGGCCCCCGGAGGGCGTTCAGGCACAAGGTGAACGGCCGCCGCCGCTGGTAGACCCCAGAAGTGCTAGGCTTAGCCTATCAGATGCAGTTTGGTACGTTGCTGTAAATCAGTTCACCGTGACCCCCTGTGCGTTGTGCGTGGATTTTGGTGCAAAGTGACAAGGCGGTGTCAGCTGAAAATGTCACTTCAGAATGGATTTCCATCAAGCCCCGTGCCACGACCGGCCTGTCAGTCGGCTAGTTGAGTGACACGAAGAGGAGGAAATGTATCAAAGCCTCCTGTTTCACTCTCGGTGAAGGACAACAGTAAATATGTGTTCCTAGCAGCGTTCATTGGAGTGTTTTATGGTCACCATTGTGATGACAGTGGAAAGTCTCCTACTAGATCACAGTCAGTCATAGAAGGTGTTGTATGGCTCAAAGGTTTTGATGATGTCTTTGAATTTGGTTAACCTGTTGCTTCATGTTTGGCCTGCCTGCCAAACCCATTATGTACAGTATAGCGTCACCCTCTTCTGTTCATTAACACTGCGTCACATACGCGGCTTGTGCTGCTAAATATCCCTGTAAGCATGTTAGCACTATCAGGAAGTGGGGCAGTATATTTTAGTTGGCAGTTAGCATTGTCACTCAGAAGATTATATACATGAATGCGTAAATTGTAAGTATAGGTTACATATTTAACATATTTACAAGACCTGCAAACAACCAGACTTGAGTTTGTCTCCCAATGAATTCTTCGGTTTAACTCATGAGTTATGTACTTGGTAGTTGAGTATGTCAATCAGAATAGCTCTTCCGTCAAGTAGGCAGTTAGCCATCGCTGTGTCCCAGAGTGTGCAAGTGAAGGCTGGCTATGCTATGATGGAGTGACAGCATAAATGAATAACAATCGTTACATCTCAAATGCTATGTGTAATTTAACACCAGATCAAAAGGATGCTCTATAACGGGACCTGAGCAACTGAACGTAACACTTGAACAGAGCACACTTATAAGTCCTTGATATTGTGTAGGTTGTACAACCCTTGGAAAGGTCAGCTCATTTTATTTAAGAGCACTGAGAAGAAGCCTTGGGTGGTGGATGACGATGATTATAATGATGATATTGGCATTTGTGGTAATTTAGCAACATCTAATAATATGTCTAAGTAAGTCAATGAAAACTTGATTATTCGTATGGATGCTGGAAATAATACAAGCCTTGATGTAACACTGTGGAATGGGAATTTATTAGTTATATTTTCCGTAGGAGCAGTACGTCTTCATCCATGACGCCATTTTGGAGGCCTGTCTTTGCGGGGACACTACCATTCCAGCCAATCAGCTGCGTTCCGTCTACTATGACATGAACCGATTGGATCCTCAAACCAACTCCAGCCCCATCAAGGAGGAGTTCAGAGTGAGAGTGCTTCCCTCTACAGAACATACAGTATTATTAGTATTCCTAAACACAACTATTTGTGGACACAAACTTGAATAATAAGCTTTTTTTTATGGAATTACTAAATAACAGAATTTTAAATAATTCAGATAGAAGTCAGAAATATTAAGGCCAGGCATTATTAACACAAACACAAAACAAGGCATTAAGTATGCAATTTCACTTACTGTAAATAGGCAAATAAAACATTGATCAGCCATGACAAATGATTAATGCGCCCATTGTTGCACATCTCTATTGAATAAAATGTCATCCTAGACGCTAACGTATAGGTTTCTGATGACATTTTGCTCAACATAATTAAAGTGGAGAAAATGGTGCATGCACACAACCGTCCCACATACGTTTGATTAGTTCTTAGATTAGTCAGAAAATAAATCAAAATGTCTGAATACATGAATATAGTTTGGGGAAGAGAAATCATTAAAGCAATCTACTTCCCTGCTATTTAGAAAAGCCCTAACAATGTCACAATATGCTTCAAAGTCAAGATAATCAAAAGAGTATCCAATGAATAAATCAGTGCTCTACACTACACGCGCTCACATTAAATCACAATATCAACAGCAACAAAGCAGAAGGAATTACAGGCCCATGTGACGATTGCAACAAAAGGGGGTCACAGCGGGGGGCTACATCTGCGCTGCTCTCTCCTGCAGACCCTGAACATGGTGACGCCCACCCTGAGGGTAGAAGACTGCAGCATTGCCCTGCTGCCACGCAACCACGAGAAGAACCGCTGCATGGACGTGCTGCCGCCCGACCGCTGCCTCCCCTTCCTCATCACCATCGACGGGGAGAGCTCCAACTACATCAACGCCGCCCTCATGGACGTAAGAGGCACTACGGTTTACATCTAGACTGGTTGGTTAGCTTAATAAAGGCCTGTGTCCACAAAAAATGAACACCACAACCCCACAACCTCATTTTACGAGCGCTTCCAGAGCTCTTTGCTAGCGCTTTTTCATTACTTTGTTGTGAACGTCAACTTTAGTTACGTAATGTAACTTTTACTTTCACTTTAGCTAACTTTAGAGAGGTTAGCCAAAACAACAGGTGGACATAGGCCCTATCTAACACTGGAACAGCTGAGCACACATTAGCAATTGACTACCGATGCTTCAAAGCTAGCCTGTCTCTGCCCGACTGGCTCTCAGCTCAGTTTTCACTAATGTTATAGTCTGGAAACCCTGTTTTCATAAGCGTCTGTTAAGCCACTATAGATGACGGACCAACCGGTGATGAATAGGGGTGCTTGACTTTGAAGTTAAGGTTTGTTTCAAAATTTTGTTCCAACAATGGCGGCAGTGATAGAGCTAGATAAAGTGATAGAAACAGTTGTACTGTGGCAATGACAATCGGTTAAAGGGTGCTCGAGTAGTTAAACAATAAGCTGAGGTCTACACCCATTAGCATGCAATGACTGTAAATGGACTCTATCTGCAGCTTCTACTTGAATGTCATTTTCTGTAGCTTGTTTGTCACATGCAAGCATACAAATAGAGTGATGTGTGTTTATACCCAGTTCCATGTTAACCTTTGTTTGCATTTGGAAGGTGCTATTATACAAGTGAATTTAGTAATTAGCATGTATAAATGCAAATATAACAATTAATGGCATGCATATTTATGACACTAATTCACATGATGACAATAAATTAAATATGTAAACCATTAAGTTGAATTACATAAACTGAAGTAATAATACATATATCGTCACCTTCCTAAAATAATGGCCTAAGCCACTCTTGGAGAAATTAATCTTTTTTGCCTAAATCATCTCCTCATGATGCTGGCTGGCCACTGGTAAAATCCCTGGCCTATGTATAATAACTATATAATGTGTATATTATATCTATGTAATAGACAATATTTGGTTCAGCTTTTTGTGTTTTCTGCAAAACCTGGAAATAATGACTTAGGCCATTATTTTAGGAAGGTGACGATATTTATCATAGCAACCCTCCCAGACATTTGAAACAGACAGATCTCTCATAAGAATTAATGCTAAAGTGAAGAAAATAAGTATCCCAAAATGCACACTGCGGACAAAGTTCAGCTAACAAAAGCCAAGCATTCATCCAGTGTATATGCACAGGCCTGCTGGATAAACTCCAAACAAATTTCCCAGGTGACTTGATGTTTGATTGTGCCACTGCGGTGCCAGGTTCTCCTCCGCTTCTCAATTTAAAAAGTCATTTAAAAGTAGTCAACAGGAAGGGGATCAGCGTTCTCCGTGTTAGACAGTGTGTGTCCATCGACAAAGTCTTCTGCCAATCGAACTAGTGACCTTTTACATGGCGGCGGTCTCCGCTCACCCAGCCATGCTGGGAGCCAGAAGCCACATTAAACCCAGCGTCCTAATGGAATCTGCCTACATGGAATGTCCATTAAGTTAACAGGTCAGAGTACGGAGGTCATTCAAGAAAGAAACAGTTAAAAGGTTTGTTCCTGGTAAAGCTCCTGGTCTGCAGTATATAGTAGAATATAAATGAGGTGCTTGTCTCTCACGTCTCTGTCAATCTCTCTCTCTCTCTCTCTCTCTCTCTCTCTCTCTCTCGCCCCCTCCTTCTCCCCCTCCAGAGTTATAAGCAGCCTTCTGCCTTCATCGTTACCCAGCATCCTTTGCCAAACACGGTGAAGGACTTCTGGAGACTGGTGTTGGACTACCACTGCACGTCGATCGTCATGTTGAACGATGTGGACCCTGCCCAGGTAAACCCGACCTAATACACACACACACACACAAACGTAATAACTTCCAAAATATGACCAGGAGGGGGGTCTAATCATGTCACAAGGTGGGAATTAGGTGCAGGGAAAACATTGCTTTGTTTGCTCCTACAAGCCCCTCATACCTACCCAGAGAGCGGAACGTGCACAGATATGTAGACACGAGTGCACGTGCATCGAGGAAGGGTCTGTAGCGCCGAGAGGATTTGTCAGTTGAGAGGGCAGGTAGGTGGATAGGCAGGCCTGTCGGAGAGAGTGAGAGAGAGAGAGAGAGAGGGGCTCTCCGGGGCTTCTCAGCCTGAGGCTCTGTCATAACACCCAGGGATCAAAGCCTCGCCCACCCCACCCTCTCCAAATCCCCTCTCCCCTGCCTGCCTGCCTGGGATGGCTGGACGGATGGGTCGGCCTTTCATTCAATATTCTCACTGTAGCGGGCCCCGGCGAGAGCGAACGTGGGGGGCTGAGAGGGGGGGGCTGGACGTTGGGGCTTACCTATCTCTCCGTCAGCGTATTTGTTTTTTATTTGTTTTTCTGTTATGTTGAATTTGTCAGGTTCTGATGGGCTCTCAAAGGGAGCTAAAAAGTGGTGCTTTTCCTGTGAATGTGTGTAAGCGGTTGTTTGCGTGTGTTTGCGTGTGTGTGAGAGAGAGAGAGAGAGAGAGAGAGCGAGAGAGAGAGAGAGAGATAAAGGCCAGTGTTGAGTTGAGCATTCTTTCACTGTGTGTCTGCACATGCATATTTGACATCTTCCATTCTCGCACACACCCCTATACAGAGTGTGTGCGTGTGCGTGTGCTTGTATGTGCATGCGTGTGCGTGTGACTGTGCATGTGTGCACGTGTATCAGTGGAACAGCTCCCTGGCTGTGTGCACAGCGCCTGGCTGATTCGGCGACGGTGAGCTCCGCAGGTGTCACGCGCTTAAATCGCATATTCTTGTTCTTCTTCTCCGTGGGAGAGGCAACGGGGAAGACTTTGCTGCTCTTCCAAGATTTTCCCTGGAGCTCTCGATGTGCCGATCAGAACTCTTCCCAAAGCAAAGAGTCGATATCACGCCCACGGACGCGACAGGCGAATGTAATCACCGACAGATATTCCCCTAGACGGGCAACTACGTGAATATAAACTGTGCTGCTACTGTTGTTTTCTGAAAGGGTATAGAAGGGTATATACGTCAGTAGGAGGATTCCCAACTAACGGATGTTTTTTGCATTTTCTCTGTCTTCTTCGTCTGTTACTCTCCCGTGCTTCTGTGTTATGTGTCCATCCATGTGTGTGTTTGTGCGTGCCTGCATGTGTGTGCGTGCGTGCGTGCGTGCGTGTGTGTGTCCCCTGCCTGTTTGTTTTAGCTGTGCCCACAGTATTGGCCAGAGAACGGCGTTCATCGCCATGGTCATATCCAGGTGGAGTTTGTCTCTGCTGACCTCGAGGAAGACATCATCAGCAGAATATTCCGGATCTACAACGCAGCACGGGTAAGAAGTGCATAAAGAAGGCTGTTCTTGAACGTCCTGTGTGCACATCTGTTATCTAGTACCCGCATAACCTTTGAGCCAAGGGCTACTTTCAGTATACTGCATATTGTTTACGTTTTGTGGCCACATTAAATGTATTTCCCATAAACAACCCTGAGCAGTGAATAATGAATGGGAGGGTTTCCAATTGACCAATACCAACTTTCCCCCTTTCACCTGTCCAACTCACTGTAGTTACTGTAACTAGGTTGGACAAAACAGCATAACAGACAGTCAAAGGAGTTAATCTGTCGAATTACAAACAAATCGTCTGAGCATAATTAGATATGCGATGCCATAGTTTGATAGTTCAGTGAGCGTATAGTATATGTCACCACTGAGGCCATCACAGGCAAAAACATTTGCTATTAACTTGCGTATCTTTCTTTTTGTGATCGCCAAGTGCTGTAAGATAAATTAATATTTTAAAAACAATAAGCTCTCAGGCTTTGATTGTAAGAGGCTTTATGGGTTAGCTTCTATCTAATGCAATACTCATGTGCCGTGTGGAGGGGTTGAAGTAGCACTTCCATCAGGGGAGAGCAGAGGGGGCGGAGTCAGCCCTACCCTACTGTGCTACAACACTGTATATACTCAGACATAGTAGTGTGGTCAAGTGATCAGACTCTCCCCTCCCTCCCGAGCACTCTGCACTGTGTGGGATCAAACGCAGGCCAGCCAGAGGTTTGTTCCCGGTGACTCCATGCGCTCCAGGTCCCTCTGCCTTAACAAGCCATCGAAACACTTCATCTGAACTCTCCAACTGCTCACGGGTTGAAAGAAAGAGTTGTGGAGTAGAACAGAGGGTAATCAGTTCCTTGCCAGCGTCGCATAATAACTTTCCTCTGACTTATTACTGCTGAAACTGGCCACCTCGCACCTCCCACGCACATTCAGGCGAGCCTGCCCGTTGGTCTGTGCCAAGGGGAGAGCGCTCTGTTCTTGAACCACGCTGTTGCTCCGGTGACGGGGCGAAGGTGCGATTGTCTCGCCACGTAATGGCCACTTGACAATAGCATTATTAGACCAGCCGAGCTGCGAACCGACCAATCTCAGGAAAGCATCAAGTGGCACGACATAACGCCGCTGTTCCGTAGTGTGAAGGAGTCCAGCCATTACCTGTTGTCACCCGCTTAAGCTCCTGACGCCAGCAGTCATCTGGCCCGGGGATGCTCATAAGCACGCATAGTGAAGTGCAATGACCAACTGAAATAACACATTATAACGCATGATGTTACGTAGCGTTCCGTCCTCGTGTGGACATGGATGGAGAGCGTCTGAGTCTCTGACTGTCCATCTCTCTGTCCCTCACTAAGTAGTGCCGTCTATCACGTCACGCCCACCAGCCCGATGCTGCGTTCACATGGCAGACCGGATGTCATGTTAGCGGACGAGAGCAGGACGGCAAGGTCAGTGGTGGCCGGGAAAACAGCTGCAGCGACGGCTTTACAACCGGATGTTGGTAGCGCATTCACGCACAGAGAAAACATAGACAACGAGAAGTTGATACTTCTCACTAGAATACAAAAATAATTGCATAAAACAGTTGCTGCTAAATAATCGTGTTGAATATATCTTTATTTTTATCCGGTTCTTAAATCGTTGCATTGGCTTCCAGTTAGTTACAGAATAGACTTCAAAGTTGTGCTTTTACTTTATAAAT
>JAODTR010006976.1:0-10503 GCA_025399935.1 Amblyopsis rosae | reverse complement strand
TCTACTGGTAGTGTGTTCTACTGTCTCTACTGGTAGTGTGTGTTCTACTGTCTCTACTGGTAGTGTGTTCTACTGGTAGTGTGTTCTATTGTCTCTACTGGTAGTGTGTTCTACTGTCTCTACTGGTAGTGTGTTCTACTGTTTATACTGGTAGTGTGTGTGTGTTCTACTGGTACTGTGTGTTCTACTGTCTCTACTGGTGGTGTGTTCTACTGGAACAAATGTTTTGTGAAAACAATTACCCGGTATTGGCAGACCGAGTGATAGAATAGAAACTTTAAGGTTCCTAAGTAATCGCAGAGGAAATCATCAGACAATGCTTCCATCATCTGACCTGCGCATGCGTGTGTGTGCAGCTGTCTTCATGGAGCAGGTTCTGGATCAGCCTATGTGGCTCCACCCTGACCTTCTACGGGGCCAAGGCCCTGAGAGCCTCGGAGAGGAAGCACGTATGTATCCCTCCGCCTGGGCAGTGTGGGTGGTGCAGTTGACCTGCATTCTTGAGCAAGATACCTAACCCCCTACCTGCTATATGTAATAACTCACTGTAAATCACTTTGGATAAAAGCTTCTGCTAAATGACCTCATTGTAATTTAGTTGTACCCTCAATGGTGTGTTTTAAGATGTAAACTACATAAGACTGCACTGTGGTGAGACATATGGTGTTAATAAACTACACACATGATCGTTTTTATAATGATAAAAGCCTGATAAGGACCCATTCATTAGAATCAGGTGTGTTGGAGCAGGGAGATATCTAAAACATGCAGGGCAGTGGCGCTTCAGATATGACAGGGCATGTATTTAAAGGTCAGGCTCAGCACTAGGGTGCTGTTACACTTTAAAGGTGGAGTCAGGCTCAGCACTAGGGTGCTGATACACTTTAAAGGTGGAGTCAGGTTCAGAGCTGGGGTGCAGTTACACTTTAAAGGTGGAGTCAGGCTCAGAGCTGGGGTGACGTTACACTTTAAAGGTGGAGTCAGTCATTCTCAAGAACGCTTGCTAACTTAGAACTTAAATGGTAAAACGGTATCCCTCCGCGTAGCACTACAGGTTTGTTGATGTGCGTGGTGTGTTCACTTTGTTTCCTATTTAGAAGGGTAAGATCGCCAGTTGAGGCCTGTTAGCTAAACAGCTGTGTTGCTAGCCACCATTACAGTCAGCTGTCTGTCGCCCCCCTCCCCAGTACAAGACCAGCCCTTGTAAGAAGGTGTGTGTGACCGGGTGGATGGTGGTTCTGCCAGACAACCCAGCCAGGCCCAACATCTTCCAGCTCTCAGACCCAGACAGAGGTAGGACCCTGTGCTGCTACCTTTTGCGGGGGGGGGGTTCCTCTGGTGGCTGCTCTGAGCTCCGCCCATTTGAAGCCTCTTCTTTTACCTCACAGGAAACGTTTACAAGTTCCAGACCGGATCCAGATTTTCCGCAATCGTCTGGCACAAGAACCTGGAAGAGGCCTGCAGAAGCTGTAGACCTACGGTGTGTGTGTGTGTGTGTGTGTGGTCCGACTGGGTCTTATCCTGCTGGTTTCTCCTGGGTCCTACTGGGTCCTAGATGAAGTTATCCATTTATCAACATACAGATCATATCATCACACCATTTAGTCCTCAAAATAATTGGCAACTGCCTATATACACACATGAAAGGCGTTTAAACCTTAGAATAGTTTACCCTGACAAATAACCAGGTAGATATCTAGGAGTTAGCGTAAACCACAGTGAACAGAGTCGTCTTGCGACGTAAGCTACTAGTCAGGAGTGTGTGACTATTAGCTGTGATCTAACAAACTAATGTTACTGCATTAAACATGAGGAAATGCTTCAGTGTGTAATAATCCATGCGGTGCTCTCTTACAGATGCCAGCCAACCTCATGTCATTTGAGTAAGAGGAATCCTCACCTAGTGGGACATTGTGCCAAAACAGTTTTTTATTTTGGAGTTCAGTGTGCTGGTGATAACATGGAAGAACAAGGGGTGGGGGGGGGATCTCAGCATTTCCTCCGCTCTGAAGAACCGACCAGGTGCATCTGCACACGCCCGCTCGGCGCACGCTAACAAAGTGGGACGCCAAACAGGAAGTGGGACGCCAAACAGGAAGTGGGGCTCAGGTACGCCACTCCTCCTGTTTTCCTCCTCTGAGCGTTCATGTGCCGTGTTACTGTTCCCACCAGCAGGAGGGGCCAGATCCATCCAGCCCTCTCCTAGGTGTGTCCACAGACAAAGGCACCGCTAAACATTGGCTAACCGCTAGCCACGCTGGACCCTGTGCCACACATACACACAATTAACGTGGCTTCTTCTCTGTAAGGTTTTTACAGATGGCAACTGTTCATGGACGGTAAACAAGCATTGCTATTGACGACCAACAAGCAGACAAAAGGCTAGTGCTGAACCACTTTTGGGAGTATATCTATTTATTTCTAATTTATTGTCAAAGGGAGACCATGTGATGGCTTGCTGCCCAATATGAAGTGATTAGCCAATGAAATTAGCCATATCACATGGCCATACAGAAGCCATAACCTGGGGTCTCAATTATCACATTATTATTATTAGGGCTGTCAAGCAATTATTTAAAAAAAAGAATTACAAGCTTTGATTAATCTAAATCGAAATTAATCAAATTTGCCTTTTGCTCCATTTTCTGTGACCACAAGTCAAGGAAATGTTCAATCACTGACTGTTCTTGACCTTATAACTAAAGAGTGGCATTAGAACAAATTGATTTAAACAAAATCTGGTCCTTCTGTCTCAAAGTATATAGTGTCCATCCTCTGGGGATAGTTTTGACAGTGACAGCTGACGGTAGTTTTGACCAAATGGAGAATGTCCGTGTCTAGCCTACGGTGTGTGAATTTACCCCAGCAACAGTAAGGTCACACATGCGCAACATTGACAGAAGCCAATATTCACCTTTATGTGGTGAAGCAAATTCGCATCTCTACTTCGTCTAGAGCAGAGGTCTTCATCGTTTTTCGGGCCAAGGACCCGTTGGCTGACAGGGACCCCCTACCACATATGGTATAACATATTTAGTTGCCGGGCCAAAAATAATGTGTAGGGTGGTCTATAATGCAATATAGTCTATAGTGCAGTATAAAACTAGAGCACCAACTATGCCATTAAAATAATTTGACAGATTTATATATTTATAGCACGTTGTATTTGTTACATTTACATTTTGGGAAGAAAATAAGTTTGACTATCAAATAATTAGTAGGACTCCGTGTTGAAGACCTCTGGTCTAAAGTGAATCACAGGGACCCCGTCAAAGACCTCTGGTCTAGAGTTCACCACAGGGACCCCCTGTTGAAGACCTCTGCTCTAGAGTTCACCACAGGGACCCCTAGAGTTCACCACAGGGACTCCCTGTTAAAGACCTCTGCTCTAGAGTTCATCACAGAACTTTGACTGTTGAATTCGCATCCTCATCCAACAGCAAGGACACGTGTGGTTGACCCCACGGGGCTGCACTTGGATGGGATGATAAAATGGAGACTGGTTATTGATGTGTCTAACCGTAGAACTACGTCTAACCGTAGAACTAGAACTATATCTAACCGTAGAACTACGTCTAACCGTAGAACTAGGTCTAACCGTTTAACCGCAGAACTAGAACTACGTCTAATCGGCCGGTTTTGTACAATGTTCCTAATAACTGCAAACTGCCCTATACACATTCTCCCCATTACAAAACAACCACTCTTGTCAAAGCCGCTTATGTGCGACAATCGCTTACACAGACTTCAAACTGTTACGTGTCACCTACTGCCCTGCCCACTTTCAGCACGACAGGTAGCGGTCCATTGCCTGCCCAGTTTTCCATTCGCGCATGTGTGACCGCAGCCTAAAGTAACTAAGGGGGCGGAGCTATCAGTGCAATTAATCTGAGCAAATGTTTGTCGTTATTTTTTCTATAATTAATATATTGAAATAAACTCATTATTTTGACAGCCCTTATTATAATCATTATTATCCAGTGATCATGAAATTGTGATGACTTGGAAAATGTTAATACCCTCATTCCCCAGGAGAGGGCGATACCTGACGTACAAAATGACAGGCTTCCTGTTGGAGCAGCGTCGCCAGTAAATAGCTAAATAAACTGTATATAAAATGAATATGGAACAGGATCAGCCTATAATGTGAATTATTTTTGAACTTGCACTACCAGGTGGTATTAAGTCCACAAACTGCGATCAAATAAGCACCATTAAGCTAATTGTACATGTTAAATAAGTGTATACCTAGAAGGTATATGCAGGTACAGTACTTTAAATCAGCGTAATTAATGTTAACTGCTGTCGACACAAGACAAGTTTGCTAATAATAATATAGTGATGAAGAAATGGCATATCAAAGATTACTTTTGATGTGCTGAATATTTCTAGTTTCTTTTTTGGTTACCCACAATCCAACTGTAGGGATGCTGCTGGTCGGAGACATTACAGGCCCATATTGGACAACTTGTGTCAGATTTGGTTCTTGTGACCCGGAATTTCTAATATTACACTGATTGATGAAGTGGATGAATGGAAGGGTGCTGCAGTTCCCTCCATTGACATGGCCATGATCTATAACACTATATCACACCTGTCAGCATTCACCGAGTACTGGGGTGGGTCAACATGTTTACCTTACCATTTTTATTAAATGTTATTTGACTTAATTTTGTATGTAGTGTTGGAAGTATTATTTTCAGTGCATTCAAAAAAAGAACCGGTGGAAATGTTTGTTTTTATAATTATTTTTTTAAATGTTTTGATTCCAGAGGAAACGCACCTTTTATCTTCAGTGTCGGAGGTCTTACGATCATTGTTCATGTACATTTTAACATATTGCGATGCCTTGAAATATTTGAACACAACAGCACATCGGATTTGGACTCCTTTCAGTAATAAATGTCTTTTTTAAATGTTTTTATTTGTCAAAGCTGCACCTAATTTATTAGTTATGTTGTCTACCACCAATGATATTGATGTTCTGTCTTTAGAATACATAACTAATGTATTCAGCTGATCTGCTGACTAAATCTGAAACGTACAATTAAAACAATAAATTGAAAAATGTATTTGTAACAAAAATTCAAACTATAAAAATGGTAAACCCACCAGGATCTTTTGCGTGTTCAAGACGATTCTTTCATTGATTTGGCTATTTATTTAAACTTATTTTTGGCATCAGTTTGTCAATTTCAGTATATTTTACCTACTAAAATAAGTTTTCCTTAACTCATTTATTTTATTTGTATGCCTTTCGTTAACTTTGATCTGTAGAAATGAACACTGAATGTTCTACAGGTGATTGCATGTATTTTATGTACAAAGTTTCTAGTGTCTGGTAACTGTGAAAAAGCCAACTATTTGGTGTTTCTGTAATTATTTTTCAAGGTCATCATTGCTATATGTTGCTGTAGGTTCAGCTTCAGACAGACACTGAAATGGTAATAAAAAGTAAAGCTACGTGTTTTCTATATTTAATCTGAATATTAATAAATATTTCATATTAATTCCTCATGGGTAAAGTGGTTCCCTTTAGTCAATTTTAAAATGTTCAGTAGACCAAACTGTTGCTTCTGACCTAGACGTTTCCTCAAATACCACTCATCAGTTTTCTACTGGAGTACGGGGTAACTGGGGTAACGGTAGCCTGGGGGTAACGGTAGCCTGGGGATAACGGTAGCCTGGAAACCAAACGGCCAGGCACACTGGCAGCCACACGGAGCCGTGCAGAAATGTTAACATGCACACCAATATTTCACTATTGGTGCCAAGCCCGGCAATTCCATTTTTATAGACTCAATTAAATTTGCCACAACATCCCTTGGACTTTGGACATGGACTTCGGGACCAGTACACTTGGAACGACAGTGTGAAGTGGTGATCTCAATCTTACGGTGACCGGAGGGTGTGTTCCAACTATCGGGGCATAGCACTCATCCTCACCCTCTGGGGGAAAAGCTTGCCAAGAGATTACAGCCATTAGTCGAGCCAAAGATTCAGGAGCAATGCATGCTTTCCAGAGCATGGGGACCAGCTATTTGAGGGGGATTTAGCCAAGCCGGTCTACATGCGTCTCTTGTGGACTTTGAGGTTCTGTGGCAGGTGCTGTGGGAGTGCACCTGCGTGCCATCATGCCCTGGTAAGGATGCTCGCTGGCCGCTGGAGGTGTACCAGGCATGGCCAAGTGGGAGGAGACTCAGGGATCATCTCCCCCAGCTGGAGTGGCTGGGATCCCCGGGGAGGAGCTGGTGGATATTGCTGCAGAGACGGGGTTGCCACGGGGTGACCTTGTTGCCACGGAAACTAATGGGGAAGCAGTCAAGACGATTTATTGACGGTTGACTAAAGATGAGGTCAGCGATGCTGGAGACATGCTATTTGAACTCTAGAAAAACAAACTACACACACACACACACACACACACACGGTGCTCTCTCCGCCCCCCCAATTGCCAAGGCTGGAATAGTGTGTTGCCAGGGTTACTCAGCTGTGAGTAGCCTAGATATTCCCCGAATTGTTAAGTGTATTAACTTGCACTCGCTGACGCCACCTTTAATACAGACCTTCAACGTCATGACAACAGTAGGGGGGTTTCAAATAGCGGGCCAACCATACGGACGCCCTTCAGCGACGAGGCCGGGTGATGTTGTGGTCGCACAACACATCGTCACTTTATTGCAAGGTGCCAGTCTGCACAGCTCTGCCAACATGACGTTAAATGAAAAGGCACATCAGACAGTTCGTACAGACTTTAAAAAAGAAACATCCCATAGAAAACCCTAGTCAGGTGCTGTCCCTGGGTGAAGGCCTGGGTGAAGGCAGCCCTGCGTCACTCACTGACACCCACCGACGGGTGAGCAGACAAATCAAACGTACATGTTCCCTCATCGGCTGAAACAACAAACCACCATTGTTGCATCAGAGCAGTTCAACTTAAAATTGTTAACATGAAAACTCTGGTTCCAGCTATAACCCTCTGTATCGTCAGTGTGTGTGCGCGCGTGCATCATCTGCATCGAGTCATTTTCTCCTCGTTTGTTTCTCCTTGTGGAGGAGAAGGACCGAGGCACTGTGTCCCGGGTGCCCATCTGCTCTCCTCCAGAGAAGGGTGCAGATGAGTGCGTCTGAAAACAGAATAAAAGTGTTCCCACTGGGTCCATGCCACTGTGTGGGTCAGCAGCTCCCCCTGCTGGAGGAGGCGGGCAGCGCGTCAGCCGTTCTCCTTCCACAGCACCAGGTGGATGCTGTGGTCGGGCATGCTGGTGGCGAACACCAGCCCAGAGTCGTTGTCGCCGTCCAGGCCGTGGAGCCAGGCGGTCACGCCCGGCAGGAAGCTGGAGCCCCGCTTGGACTTCCTGTAGGCGGGCAGGGGCCAGCGGCCCGAGATGGCCTCCGTGCGCAGGTCCATGACGTACAGGAAGTGGCTGTCGAACAGCAGGGCGAACACCTCGCCGAAGCTCAGCAGCGACAGGTTGGCTGGGTCGGCCATCTTGATGACCCTGTGACACACACACACACACGCGCGTCAGGTGAGACAGGACAACCTACCGTGATGTGGTCCGTTGGTCGCTAGCTGACGACCATAATCGTCTGAATTATGAGCACAAATCCTGCACACCACTTCAGAAGTGTCTGGCTCTTTCATTAGACGCCGCTAGTAGAGGCCGCTAGTACAGGCCGCTAGTACAGGCCGCTAGTAGAGACCGCTAGTACAGGCCGCTAGTACAGGCCGCTAGTAGAGACTGCTAGTAGAGACCGCTAGTACAGGCCGCTAGTACAGGCCGCTAGTAGAGACCGCGAGTACAGGCCGCTAGTAGAGACCGCTAGTAGAGGCCGCTAGTAGAGACCGCTAGTAGAGACCGCTAGTAGAGACCGCTAGTACAGGCCGCTAGTACAGGCCGCTATAGTGTAGTGCAGCAGGTGCATGCTGGGTAGTGTAGTGCCATCTTACCGCAGCACCTGGAAGCTGGCGAAGTCCCACTGGTAGACCCCCAGGTCCGAGCTGCAGACCACGTAGCGGCCGTCAAACTGCAGGCGGGGCTGCAGGCTGACGCTGCGGTCCTCCGACACGCACAGCGTCTTCAGGCACTTGCAGTTGATCTCCCGGCCCAGGGGCCACACCTGGCGGGGGGGCAAAAGGCTGTCAGCACCTGAGGCAGGGCTGGGGAGCGCTGGAGGAGAGCGGAGCAGGTACCTTGATCTCATACTTGTCAGCGCTGAGCAGGATGTGGTCCCCCGGACTGTGGACCACGGACTCCACCTCGCTCTTCTGGAGGATCACCTGGAGACAAGCAGGGTCAGCCAATAGGAGACGAGGTCAGCGTTACCATGGTGACCCAGTGTGTGTATGGCGTTACCTTAGTGACCCACTCTGTGTGGCCTGTCAGGGTGTTGAGACACGCCCCCTCTGACAACGCCCAGATCTTGACGGTGAAATCTGCCGAGCCGCTCACCAGCAGGTCCAGCTCATCGTTGTAGTCCACACTGAACACTAGGGGGCAGCAGAGAGAGAGAGAGAGAGAGAGAGAGAGAGAGAGAGAGAGAGAGAGGGGCTTTACCAGACACACTGAACACTAGGGGGCAGCAGAGAGAGAGGCTTGACCCACCGGCCCCCATGCGGCCACGGTGACCCTTGACCCCTGACCCTTGACCCACCGGTCCCCGTGTGGTCACCCTGACCCTTGACCCCTGACCCACCGGCCCCCGTGTGGTCACCCTGACTCTTGACCCACCGGCCCCCGTGTGGCCACGGTACTGCTGTATCTTGGCCCCGGTGCTCCACTCCCAGCAGGCGATGGTGTTGTCGAAGGAGCCCGTCACCAGCTTCTGCTCATCGAACTTGACGGTGGCGCAGGTGTGGGTCTGGATGCCGTACACGCACTGGCCCGTACGAACGTCCCACAGCTTGGCCGAGAGGTCGTCGGACCCTGGGGAAGCATTTGACCACACGGCTCAGCAGTGGCTGAAACTATGGAACTAAGTCAGAGACAAAGTTTGGCAGTGAGAGAAAACCAAACTGTTTAAAAAAATATATGAATTAAACATTGGCACTGAAATTAACTTTAGGACAAACAATGTGTTTTACTGTTTATTCTTATATGCCTGTTCAATGAAAAGTCCATAGAACACTGTTGTGTTGAATCAGAGTGGGGTAGCTCATATTGAGCGGGCGTGGCCAGTGTGTGCAGGTGTAGAGTGGGCGTGGCCTCACCTGTGCACAGCAGGCCGTCCCTGTAGTAGAGGGCGTAGACGCGGGCGCTGTGGCCAATCAGGGAGGAGGTCTCGAAGGCGTCCTGCTCCTTCAGCTGCACCATGCGCCGCTTGGCGCGCAGGTACACGCCCTTCCAGTGGGGCGCGTCCTGGATGGACTCGTCGATGCGCCAGCCCAGGTCCCTGCACACGCTCTGCCACACCTCCGTGCAGCTGTTGATCACCTGCACGTGGGCGGGGTTACATACTGTGGGTCACACGCCTGCCAGAACATATCGCATCTATCATAACTGCCTACTACAAGTCCCAGAATGTACTGCTACAGAGAGCATGCCGACCTGCGCCAGTCCAGATGCACCTTCCCTCGACAAACTGTAACCACCGGTCACTAGCCGGCCATATTGGCTAGTTAATTAATTCAAACTACAGAGACCAGTCAGATGTGATGTTTGCCAGCTTCTCCATTTAAGACTGAAAGAAACAAGACCGCGTCATTGTTTTCACACGGCAGATGCAATGCATTGTGATTCACTGAATTACACAAAGTTATATTAAATACTTAATATTCACGGTTAGCATTTGTGTGGACCGCTAACAAGTTTCCAGAGCTATATTGCTAAAGACTGGAGATCTAATCTGAGCGAGGGGAGTACGACTCCAATAGCCTACAGCAGTTGAGGATATGAACATAATTTCTGACCCAGACTATGATGTGACTGCTGACGCTACAGGCTCACTGGGTAAGAGATGTGTTTGAGGAGGAGGATTACAGAGAGTTGCCTGGTTTCACGGTGACTGGAAAACAGGGAAAATTGCCTACCAACCTTAAAGCCAAACTCCATCTGTAATAATCATTGTAATAATTAATGACAATGGCGATTATAACTACGATGATAAAAAAGAAATGGCCAAACGAAAGTGGAGTCTGAAAACATGGACTTTCTAGACATGATGGTATCTGTGATGAGGGGTAGCCTAAATGTTTACTTGAATCAGCCATACATCACATTGTCTTGTTTGTGGAATTGCCGGCTGTAATTAAAGAATATAACATAAGACGAAATGAGACTGTTTGGCCCTCGACATGGTCCCAGTTATTAAATGTGGCCCTCTCTGAGATTGAGTTTGACACCCCTGCTGTGGGTGGTCAGGTTATATAGGGTCAATGTTATATGTAGGGTCAGGTTATATAGGGTCAATGTTATATGTAGGACCAGGTTATATATGGGTCAATGTTATATAGGGTCAGGTTATATATGGGGTCAATGTTATATAGGGTCAGGTTATATA
>JAODTR010006975.1:0-31307 GCA_025399935.1 Amblyopsis rosae | reverse complement strand
TTTGGGGTCCCTTGCTGAAGCTGCTGCCCCCGCGACCCGACTCCGGATAAGCGGATGAAGATGGATGGATGGATGGCCATGAATAACTCCCTACACATGTTAATTGATGTTCATTGTCTATAAGATTTATAATTGCATCATAATTGCAAATAGTTTACTAACATTATGTTGCGCTACATTGCACAAACTGGTGTTCTTGTAGTCTTTTGCATTTTTGTAATGAGAAACAGGGGATTTGGCAGGGTCTTTGCCAAGGACAATGTTCTGTGATCTGATGCGCATGACTCAAGGACCCTGTGAAGTTGCCATAGCTGTGCTGTGTGACACATGGATTGCAATTAGCTTTAGAGCAAAAGATGTGTTTATCTCCTCGTCCATGACCAAAAAGACTATAGAGCTTTTAATGAGCTATCCTGTACTCTCTCTTCACCTTATAATATGGACAGTGGCAGCCTTCCCATTCACATGAGAGCTGTGGTTGTGCTAGTAGAACGATGTATGGGTATTGGTAAAGGACAACCATGGGCTGATTGCATACAGTAAGGCTGGCCTGTGGCATAGCTACTGAAATTTTAATGAGGAGCCTCACTCATCTAAACCAAAGATCATGGTCTCTTTCCAAATGTGCACAACATATCCACAGCACATATATTGCATCACATATACAGCTTGGGTGTGGTACAGGCCAATTGTGGAAGGTATCTGTCGCATATGGGGGTTGAACACCACAGGAATGATTATCCCGTTTTAAATTCACAGTATACTAAATATTGGCATATGTAGAGCAGTATTTCCCGAATGTTTGGCAGCGTAGTCCTTTTTACTTTGTTTTAAACATTTACATTTCTCTGGATCCGGATTCACCTTTACATAAAAGTTGCTAAGTTATGAAAGTATTACATTTTGTTTGAACACTTCAACTGTTAAATATTTATAATGCCTAAACTAAAACTCAAGTTTCTAGTTTATTGTCATGTGCATTAAAAGTACAATGCACAACAGATTGCAACGACATGTGTTTTGCCCATGGCTCTCTGAGCCCATTTAAACAAAAAAAACGAAAATGCTCAGCATCTGTTAGCTTTATTCAATACTGTATAGTACAGTATATTAGTACAGTACAGTTGTTGCATGTGCAGCCACAAGGGTGTAGTCGACTGTAGTCTCAGGATGGTGCATCGCCCACATAAACATATTAAACTCATCCTGGGATACAACCACAGAGCATGGACGTCCTGTGATACTCTGCTCTCTATCCCCTCAGACGATCCTTCTCCATATGTACCCTTGTAACTTTGACCTTTGTGTTTGTTCCTTATTTCCATTACTGCCTGTAGGGTTGAGAACATTGTGCAACGCTTGTTGTTGGGGTAAAAACAAATGTACAGAGGAGAACGCACTGTGAAATAGCACAACCCTGAGAGAGAACTGACAAGGCTGCCATTATAAACTTCTCTGTCAACATGGTTCTGCCTCAGGGTGCCAAATGTTCCCTATGCATTTTTAAGACATGGAGCATTTTGTTCATTAAGGGAAACAAATAAACAAGTAGATTGTGAAGAATGGGTGGAGCCAAATGCTCCACATATCATCATCATGTGCGGCATACTGAATATTTGTAGATAGATAATTATAATCTCAGGAAAGATGTCACTTAATAACATGCGTCACACTTCATAATGTGTAATAAAACTGCCTCTTAACTGTCTGCAGTGTTTCATATTGCTTCACTCTTCCTACATCAGACTGCATGTGATAATGATGGCACTTACACCAAAAAGGGTGTTAACAGTTGTGTCCTAAAGGAGGAAGAAGGCGTGTAGGGGTGTTGATTGTGCGAGCTGTTAAGCCAGAATTAGAACCTAAAGCTGTCAGTGAAGACATCAACCGCACATTGGTACACATCCTGTAAAATGTGTTATTCTGTCGCTCTCTGGCTTTTCAGCATAACAGACTGAAGTGGGCTTGTTTGACTAGAAATCAGTGTGGGCAGTGTCAGTCGTAGGAAGGTGACCTCATTGAGCCAGAAGAGACCATCTCCCAACATACTGAAAGCCCTCTTGTTCAGCAAAGGCACACAAGCCAAAGCAAATATTAATGCAAATGAAAGTCACAATAAATGTATTTGTTCTTTCTCTTCATTGGCTGAAACACAGCATGTGATGGAGGGAAAAATGAAAAGTAGTTGACAAGAATATCCCGGGCAAATATCATCATGTTCAGTAAAATTGGTAGGCTACACATTAAAATTCAGTTTTGTGGCCTAAGCGTTAAGAGCGGGAAAACACTGGGTAAAGCTCCCCAACCCTCAGCTCCTAGGAATGGAAGAGAAAAGTACTGAGATGCATTTTTATCTGTTACTCACAGTATAATAAACCCTCTAGCACCCCCAGATGTACACCAGTATGGTATTTATGTTTGCGTTTAGCATTTCAAACCAAAACATTATTGTAACTTAACCACAAGGCAATTCCAGACACAAATCAAGAAGTGTCCCTTTAAAAATGTACCATGCTTATTATAATTTAAAATAGATAGCAATTAAAGCTAAGTTTTCAAGGTTTGCTTGCCTTTTTAAATAATGAGCCTGTCTTTTCCTGTTGACATCACAAGACATTTTCAAAGTGGCTTGCATTCATAAGTACTGTTTATGATGATTAACATGATGGCTGCCTAAAAATGAATATATTTTTAAATGATCCTTAATTTATAGTATTTCACCTGCTCTGTGCCCTAGATTATAATTAATCCATTCATTTTTACCAGCTAAAAATGTGGGAATATAACCATAAAATGCACCTTTTCATACAGTTCATAGTGCACGCACACCCGGTGAAATCCCAGACAATTTATGTGATGTGATGCAAATCACACTATTAGTCCATATTTTCCATGGAATCCATTAATATATGACTGTTATGATTGTTATTTGCAATGCTTCTATTGCATTAATGTAAGAGGTCTCTCCTCCGTGTGTTAAAGGTATTGTTGGGACATTATGTCCGACCCGTGTGCCCTGTCTCGTAACTTCCTGTGTTTGCCTTGTGTTTCGTGTCATGTTACCTACCTTTGTAATTTTTTATATGTATGGCAAGTTCCAATCCATTGTTTCAAAGGAGTTCTCTAAAAGAAACTTCATGCAGGTTACTAGCCCTATTCTCCATGTTCAGCATGGTCACGTTACTAATGCGGTTATAGTTATATCTATGCAAATTATGTTTGCATTAGTAACACGATCATACATTACAGAAAAACGCAGTAGATGTTACTTACCTAATTTATGTTCACACTTTTCATTTTAGCTAAATTTGAATGAGTAAATCTTTTATTCATTGAATTTACAGAGAATGTAGGCTATCGTATCAAGTAGTCAAGCCTGTTAGCCTCGTTATCGAGGTATACAATGACCTACAGTATATCGGCATTTGAGATTTTAGTAATATCACACATCCCATTGCTGCACATTGAATGAATTTAGCCAATCGTATTGTTAGCAGGTGATCTGCTGAGGCATCTTCCCATTAGGCAAGGTTAGGCGGCTAGGGCAGCATGAATTTAAGTAAGGCGGCATGTTGTATGCCCCAGATCAGTGTAAAGCTGTAAATACAACACATTTGTTAAGGCAGGGTCATTGACATAAAGCTTATTTTACACTGTATATATTCCCAATTTTAGGTCTTGCCTACAGTATGTCAGCAGAAAGTCCATAACCGGCGCTTATTTGGCCTGGGCTTGACTTCAGGGCCTGCCTGAATTATCGTTATGATTGATCTGTGCAATTTAGTACAGGGAGTGTCACAGTAACTTTACAGTAAGATGTCCACACACAGGTACATCCCATTACAACACTCATGCAAGTGTTGTACAGTATTATACAGTAAGGCTGATATATCCCCATATGAGATAAAGCAGATTAAGACCATTTCAAATGTGCTGGAAGATTGGGAATTCTGTTGTTTGTTGAAGGCTGTGCTTGTTGGACAGGACAGCAATACAGTACATTTAACGATGTTCAGACTTGTGAGGCAACATGTGTGAGGACATGCAGTCATGCACACACGTGCACGAACTAGACACACTCTAGTTTAACCCTTGGTTTATTTGGTCTTTCACCCTCACACAATCTTACAGTATGTGAGATTACCTCAGAGCAGAACAGGTTACTGAACCTTAATTGTAATTGTAGTGACGTTTTTCAGAACAGTGCAGAATAAGACCTAATGCAGTGATGAGGTTCACTGTGCCCTTGACTAGAGCCAATCACAGCAACAATGTTTCCCTGCTGTCCAAAGCGTGCAAGAGATATGGTATATTTTGTTATATTAAATATGTGTGCGTGGAGAAGGGGGGGTGGGGGTGGCTGTGGAGAAATACAGTTTATAGCCTGAAAATAATGGGTCCCGGTGGGTGTGTCCTTGAGCACATTGAGTTGGGTTTAGACATGACAAGAGTGAGATAAGATACACAACTGGGAGGGGAAGGGGAGTAACAGACAGAGAGACAGAGAGAGAGAGAGCGAGAGAGAGAGAGAGAGAGAGAGAGAGAGAGAGAGAGAGAGAGACGTCTCCATGCTAAATATACAAGATAGCCTTAATCAGATCTAGGCAGTCTGGAGGCGAGGAGGAGCTAGGAGAAGAAAAAAAAAGCGACTCACACAAATCAGTAAGCGGCATCCCATGAGTCAGCTATTTCGTCTGTCCATGCAGGCAGCTATACTCTGCAGCGCCACAGTAGCTGCATACATACAGTAGTGGCCCAGAGCTCCTGGGCTGAGGACACATAGCCGACAGCTGTCCATCCTGGGAGACGACGCGCTGCGGTTACGCCGGCAGGCAGGAACAAGAGAGAGCACCAACCTCCAGGCTGTGGGAGCCATATGCAAAGGGACAGGCACGCACAGGTGCTGCGACAGAGAGAGAGACAGTCAGATAAGGAGAGGGTGGGTGGAGGAGGGTAGGAGGAGACTGGATCACAGGGGAATTGCGCCTGCGAGGAATTCCAAAGCAGCTGTACTGCAGACGTCCCGACACACAGAAGCGCGTCCCAAGGCGGAGACAGAAGGCACGGGAGCAACTCTGCGCGCGCTGCATGTTCCGTCTAATACTGCAGCACTCAGGAGAACAGCCAGCGCTACTGCTCCCCGGGACCCATACCGTGAGTGAGATCTATAGCTGGCCATCCCCCGTGCTGTCAGCAGCCTCCGTTATATGAGCTCATACATTAACAATGCTGCTACAGCGAATTAGCTGGGGTAGTGCTCTTTGTTGCGGTGTAACTTAGATGAGTAGCTTGCTGGTCACCGGCCGGCTTGTGCATATGGTTTGTTCAGCAGATATGCGTGCCCATGGGCTGGACTGTTGAGAGCAACATGATACCCTGACTGCTTTCCAAGAGGGACCTTTTTAGTCGGGCTAAGCGCTGAAGACGTCGTGTTCCTCTCAAATGCAGGTTTGGCTTTGCCCTAATCCCATGAGTGAGCAGATTTGGAGGGGTTTTAGGGGTATACTGTGCAATTGGACTGCACTCATCACTTTTGCCTATATGCACTTGTGTGCACTGTGTTGACATTGCCTTCATGTTTCGTAGACTTTGATATGTTTCCTGCCTGGCTCTGCCAAGGATAACTCTTGCAAACAGTGACTGCGCTTGTGGATGGCACAGGGGAATGAACAGGAAAGACAGGGCAAATACTCCACCCTGCTATTCCACTATAGTCCTGGAACAGCAAGCATGCTCCTGAAGGAAGGCCATTGCCTATAATTTAGGTTTTTTAATGTAACAAACAGCTTGAGCTACAAGCTAAGGCTACTATTACCCTCTGTGGTATGTGCCTATTCTTTTTATAACAGCCCAAAATGAGGGTTGTTATGCTATTCATAGACATGACAGATGTCAAGGCTAGTGTTATGCATTAAAACTGAATAAGGAATACTTCTGAGTGGCCTTTAAGACCAGCGTAGGAATATCTGGTCTCCACCATGCCTCTGTAATTACACAAACGTATATACAAAAGCCTCAGTGAGGGACAGCATTCATATGCATATACAGTAGGGGTGCGCAATAATTCCGCCACGTGACAAATATGTAAGGAATGAAAGTCTGTGAGCAGCTGCTCTATTCACTGGACGTCTGATCTAGCACTGCCACCAGATTGTGACGCATCGTCGAACATCAGCGTTTGTTTTAGGCTTTGTGAAGACATGGCTGCACACGCTCTAAAAATACGCTGACCCAGAAACGCCAGGCGAGACATGAGCAATACGTTTAATTACCCGCCACGCACACCCATTACCCCATATCTGCCTAGGTGTGCCTACGCTTAAATCCCTGCATGGGATGCCCATTTCCTAATAAGTACAGTACAGCGCAGCGCATGCTATGTTTCCACATGGTCCTCTCGTTGCTGTGAATAAAAGGCAAATAGCTCTGTCACCCAGGATGGATCCCTATGTAGCTGAGCCACACAGGCTTCACCATGTAGCTCAGGAGGGTGATACTCAGGAAGGTGTCTTTGCATTGCAAAGCTGTGACCACTTTCTACAGTGGCATCTCTGCCAGACCGGTCCAAATGGAGAGTGCAAACATGACCATGGTGGTGAGCTAGTTTATCAGTTGCACCAGCAGAACTACTGGGACATAAATGTACTAATTGGATCAGCAGGCCATCCAGGGATATCCTGCATTAGCTCATATATAGGCTAATTGATTTTAATTCATTTTGGCCACTAGAGTATCTTGTTTCGTTTTATATAATACTGACATATAAGACAAGAGATCAGCAGCCATGCCCTTGAAGACTGAGATGACAGGCTTGTATATTGTTTCATCAGCATTCTTGTGGCCCCTGGCATTCCAGTCATGTTTGCAATAAAAGCCCAACAAGCACCAGCAGGAAAGCTGAGGAGGAGGTCTTTCACCACCCCACTGGCTTCTGAAGGGCCCGACCTTGGCTAGGATGTGATGTAGTCTGGTTATTTCGCTCACAGAGGATTTCCTACACTATATTTTCAATCTGTACCATTGATTTTAAACAAGATTATCATCTATAATAATACATGAGCAATTTTCTCCTTGACACTTCTTCTGGCAGTTGAAGATGGTCTTGTTTTATTGAACGCGTTGGGCAGATAATCAATAAGGTGTCGGATAGGAAGTGTTTGAGTCAGGTATAAAGCAGTGGCCTTGTTTTCTCAGGATTAACAATACAGTATAACTCAGAACAGACTCGCCATGAACATGACACATGGGAGGCATTTTGACAGTTTGGTGTGGAGCATACAGTATGTTTGACTCCCGAGTGGTAACTGCAGTGGGCATCAAGCTGTCAGGGGAGGAGTGATGGACTGTTTGGTAAAGAGACCGAAAATATACAGAGGTAGACAGAATCTTGCTTTAAAACATCTCACAATAGAACGTATCATTCCTCCAGTTACCTCAATCTGTTTCTCTCTCTCTCTCTCTCTCTCTCTCTCTCTCTCTCTCTCTCTCTCTCTCTCTCTCTCTCTTTGTGTCACTGTTAGCATACATTAGCAAACAACCCAGTTATTTTTCACACACACGCCATTGAATGCTGCTATCAGCCAAAGAGCCTCGTGCAAACACTAACAATCACATCAACACTCCAATTCTCAAGGAGCCTTGGAGAGCAGTGTTGCCGGCCAACACACTTGCACATGTTCTGCATCCTTCTGTGGTGTTTGTCATGTCTTGAAATAGCGCTAAAGCACTTGTTGACTGACTGGTTTATTTGTGTAGTAACAGCATCCTTGTTAGTGAGAATGATTTTGCAAATATTTTCTTTCATGCATCTGACTGTTAAGGGACAGTCCAATATTACTTAGTGTATATTTGTACCAAAAAGAGCCGAAATAGCCATTCTTATTGGATAGCAGACTTAAGACTGGTCAGTTAATTCAAACTTTAGTACCCCAGAATAAAGTGTGTTTCTGTTGTGCTTTCTGGAGCCATGCAGCCATAGCAGAATTAATCGGTTGATAAGGCGTGGGGAACCAGCTGCAGCAAGAATGTCGATGTTTTCTCAGTCAGGTTTTTCTTTTCTTTTTTCTTTTTTCTTTTTTCTCTGGACTTGACCGCCCAGGCACTGTTGTGCTGCAGTGCACTGTGTAAGACGGTCACTGCTAACATACCGCTCACAAGTAAATATGTCTATAAATGGACAGGCTCTCTCTTCTCCTGCTTGCCCCCCGCCTCCCCACCTCCCCCTCCCCACACCGTGGACTACCTTCCATGTGGTGTGTTATTCCGTTTATACATGGTTGCCATGCTGATTTCAAGCGGTCAAACAGATTTTCTCCTAATACCACTTGGGCTCGTCTTACATTGACCTTGAGGCCAACGCGATAACATTTTCTACGGAATGTGGAAAAGAATATGTCCTCCTCCAGTCGTATGTACATTTCAGCTCATTACCATAAATGATCATAATCGTATTAGTATTCTGGGCCATTCTTCTATATATCAAAGTCTAATAAACTTGCCATTCCCATCACCTCTTCAAATCTCTCACTTCATCCTCTCCCTAAACCCTTCATTTTCTGTCCTCTTCTTCATAAGCTCTTCATCTCCCTCTAGCTGCCCTTGTGTTTGTGAGTAGCATAGCCGCCTCCTAAACTGGCTGGCCTGCTGCTGATCCTGGTAAAGTCTCCTTTTCTTCTCGTCTCCCAAACTGAGGTCCAGCTGTTCCACATTAGCCCACCAGAGTAGGGAGGCCAAAGGGGGCTTGTCTGGAAAAGTGAATGGGAGCAGAACAGCGTCAATGTCAGTCCTGGCCACATCTTCTCCTCTTGGTCCCCCGACTCCCTCCAGATACGAAGAGATTTATGAGAATGTTTACTTCTTAACTTTTAAGAGGTTTCTATTGTTTTTGTAGGGCATATGTCAGGAATGTGATTTATACTTTTATAAGGGGTAACAGGAGTTTTATAGCATCAGTAGCAGTCTGTCAATCAAAAAAGGTATCATAATATGTTTTGCACATGGTTTCAAATCAGGGTTGACAGTACGATTGAGAAATCTATCTTTTTTTTCTTTTCTTTCAGGAAAACAGACTGATCTGATCTTTCCACAACCACACGCATTACCAGAAGAACTTGGACTCCCATTTCCTGATCAATGAGACATGCGCTTAAGTTATTTCTGGAATTGCACATGACATTCTTACTGAGAATGTAACTTGAGTGCCTTGTCAATGACACCCTGTGTGATCGGTTGCATTCAAAAGTAGAAAACATTATTTACAGTCTGTCTTGCATACCTGAGAATCGTTTCACAGTTACAGCCATGCCGGCTAAAGCGCCCATCTATCTGAAGCCCACCAACAGCAAGAAGGGAAAAAAATGTCGCCTGAGAGATATATTGTCCCCAGACATGATCAGTCCACCGCTGGGGGACTTTCGCCACACCATCCACATCGGACCAGGTGGCGAGAGGGATGCCTTTGGAGACATGTCCTTCCTCCAGGGCAAATATGAGCTCCTGCCAGGGAAGGGAGATGTGGTTCATCCTCAATTTGACCTTCAAAGTGAGTTCCTGAGGGCCAACAGCACGTCCAATGCCTCCTTTGCAGAAACCCCATCTCCAGTTCTCAAGAATGCCATCTCCCTCCCAACCATTGGTGGTTGTCAGGCCCTCACTCTGCCCCTGATATCCTCCACTGCGTTTCCTCTGCCACCCGAGCCCCTGAGTGACATAGTGGGGCCTACATCACCCATGAAACCCAACAGAGCAGAAGAGTTAGAGATGATGCAGGTGGATGCTTTGTTGCGCTCCATGGATCTCATAGGAAGCGAGATGCCTCCTTCAAAAGAGATCCAATCAGAACCTGATGTACTTCTCGACCTTCTCGAGAAACCAGAGAAGCCAACCTCAAATCTAGTCTCCAAAACTGACAAAGTAAACAAAGGTGAGCCATCATCCTGTTACTTTAATGGCCATGGAAACAGCATCTACAAAGCTAACGGAAGTCTAAACAGCGACACGAGTAGCGACAGTTACGACAGCTTCAGCGGTAAAGGGAGCTTCAGAAGTAGTTGCCATGGAATCTACAGTGGAAATGGCAACTGCAATGGTTTTGGACGTTTTAATGGAGAAATGACCCTTCAATATAAGAAGGAGCATGCTGATTACAATGGAGATTGGGTGGACAGAGACAGCGGGGTTGACGAGGGGCGTATCTGTGATTTTGAGTTTGAGTTTTCGAAAGAGAAGAGCACGTCACGAGATTCTCTCGCCCAGATCACTGGCTCGCTCCTCTCTCTTGAACTGGATCTGGGCCCATCCATCATGGATGATGTGCTCAATATTATGGACAAACCCACAGTCAACAGTAGGCCTTGAGCAGTGCCAAGGTCCCAGAGCAGAAAGGGCACTAATGAACAATTGTCCAAAAGACTTACAAAGCAATCAAAATGGCGTCTGGATATATCATTATGATGGAAATGAACTTACGTACCCAAGCTGCATATGTTTTTATTGTCAAAACAAATAACTATTCTAGCTTCTATGGAGTGTCAGTTTTGTCATTTTCTTGTCATGCTACCCGCATGTTGCATGCATGTGCTATTAAATTACAACTTATATACAGCCAGTGTGCCTTTAATTTAGTACTGAGAAAATGGAAACAAAAAAGAAATAATAATTTGTCCCACTTTCTGACTGAAGCATATCCTAAATGAATTTATTTTGCTTTTTTGAAGATGATGCAATTTGTGTGACTTTTTAGTTTTTGTTTTGCCACGTCACGCAACTATTTTGAAGAACACAATACTATGCATATTTGTGTTTTATTATTGTAACACAAATAAATAAGTTTGTTACATTTTGCCTAATTTCTTGCAAGGCTAGCTAATGTTTATCCAATGTTAATTTGGCACAATAGAGATGCAAACATTCAAGGGTGAAAGACAGAAAAGTAGAGTTGGTGTGAAAAAAACAGACTGCCAGAGAGAAAGCAAGGAAGAAGGGAATAATGGCCTCATATTCTAGCCTCTGGGATTCCTTGCATTCTGATGGCTGCCCTGCTTTGTGAGCAGGCCTTCATCTGCACGTGTGCACGCCACAAGCAGAGGAGGGCTCTTGAAAATTCCCTGCATTCCGGCCACAGAGCACAAGTGTCTAGGGCCAGACATAAATCAGCTGTTTAGGGCAAAGTAGCAGGAGATCTCTTAGAACCCCAGAATCTATCACCTGGAATGGTCCCAGAGATGGGGATGTAAAATGTTCAAATACTACATTAGCTGTTTGTCCACTGCCTGGCTGTGAAGATGATGGGGCTGTTTTGAACGTATAACAGATATGTAGACCCAGCAGTGTTGAAACCACAAGCTGCGATGTAGAGACAATGATTGCTTGCAGCCTCTATCACCCCTTCGTGGCAGTGTCCTCCCCAACCCTATCTTTCATCTTGAATACCATACACAGGAAATGCTTCCTAACCAAAGATCTCTCCCACCTACTTCTGAGAGATGAGCTCTCTTGGCTCCTATGACATAAAACCTCCAAAGCACATTTTGTTTTAGCTGATTTAACGTGTTAACTGTAATTATTTGTCGGGCTTGATTCCACATCTGTTGTGGAGCAGGCAAATGTGACCTCTGCCTGTAATTTGAGGCTTCAGAATGTTCGTAAACAACCACATCCAACCCGGTTAAGGATCTAAGTGCCATATAATCAGATGTTAAAGGAGATACAAACATTTCCCAACAATAGGAAAGAATTGTCAAGGCAGATGCCCTACTGTACATGTTAGAAAATCCCAGGATTGGTGCACAATATGCATATTGGAAGAAAGCATATGCAAGTCTATATTGTCAAGGTAATTACTATGGCTTTACCTGCAATGACACATTATTTACTTGACAGTTGTTTGACAGGCAAGCTCCCTCCTCTTTACAGAAAATGCTGTGACCACAGCGCTGTTTGAAGTTTTTTGTAACATATTCAAGATATTAAAGTGTGGAGATGCCAAAGTTTTCTGGCTCAAAATACCATAATGTTTCACATTGTTTTCAATACTCTACATGTGTTCACTCAGACTGGTACTTTGTGTTCTAATTTTCTGAGTTCATTCTGTTTGTTTGTTTGTTTGTTTGTTGGAGGGGAAGTGTTGACTTGTGTGTCAAACAGTTGTGGAGGTGTGTGGTAGGTGTGTGGTGTTATATGGTTACCAGATTATAACTTTTATTCAATAAATCAAGATAACAAATTTGTGGATTTGAATAACATTACATAACAACAGTGAGTTGATAAACTGGCAGACATCTTTTTGGAAGGCAAAACGTTCCACCTCCCCATCCCCCATCTTTTGTATTACGTAAGTGTGAAAACCATAGATGATAGTGCTGTTTTTTATTGTGCATGGATGTGTGTTATTTCCTTAAAGAAAAGTTTCAAAATCGGGTTGAACTAAAAAAAACACGAAAATAAATAGTCCTCACTTTTGTCTCACACACACAGGGACAACATTTGTGAAAAAATGGGAGTAGTGTCACCCCACAGACCAGTGTCTCTTGGAAAGGGTGGTGGCATGGGTGTTGCCTGCTTATGGAGCCTTGTCATTTCCCAGCTAGTTGCTTGCTTGGTAAAAAACAAGCATTTCTTTACCAATTTCCATCTATTTGACTTGATGTCTTGCTGAAGCGGTGACAAATATACATGGGAAAACTGACATTACGTAAAGCTGTTTGCATGTTCTGGATTCTACCATATACTGCATGGTAAAATGTTATTCTTGGCATTACCTTGCCTGATTATATTTTATATAATATAGGACAGGAATCAGTTATCACAAGCTTGCTCAATGTTGACTTGTACTTAAACATTTAACATTAATTACATTACAGAAAAATAATTAAGGACCATGTTGTAAAAAGTTCCTTCAACAGCTAAACATTGCTGAGGGGAGCCAGCTACAGTTTCCTAAGCTAAGGTGAAACTGTCACTTTACAGATAAATGAGCTTTGGCCGATAGGACACTTATGCCAAAGAAAGCACAAACCAGATCCAGAAAAGTTTTCCATCCATGCTCCAAAAGAAAGGCAGAATAATGCACACACTGTTTCATACAGAGGTGTTAGTGAGGGAGGCCCTCATGAGCTAGGTCAGGTGGATGACATTTAAGGGCCTGAGAAGGTTTGGATATTTTAGTTTAATATAATTTCTTTATTTTGAATTTTGAACTTTACCTATGGCGAGGAGGGTTTTTGGACTTGGCACTGTGTGGTGAACACTGGAGGAGTAGCGGATCCTTCTAAACTGTTTTTATATACTATGCTGATCTAATAATATTTTAAATACTCGTGAGTCGTGAGTATGATTTTAACCTTGGGTCAGTAACTATGCCGTACCAGTTTTATTGTTGTCCAGCCCTCTGTTAGAGAGCTCTCTCTTGGTTGTCAAGCTTTGTATTGAGTCTTATCAAAGGGTAAGGACAAGGATTGTGGATGTGATTTATGATGGGTTTGATGTAATTGTTTTCTTTGAGTCCATTTATTTTCTTATTTTGGTTCTATTTACCCATCTGACTGCATTTACATTATGTCCATTTATGGTGAATAAACCCCTTATTATTTGCAAATCTTGGTTTTCATGGTCATTTGGTTTTCCTCCACCCAAGCCCTGGTTTGAAGTACCTGTGTGATCTTAATTGATTAAAGGGGCTCCCGCCTCTAATTGGGAGTGGCGTAGTCGACTTCTACAATTTTACTTAACAGAGCAACCTGGTTACCACTACAGACAGGCAGAGTTTAATAAGATGTTTCCCTGCACCCTGGCCGTAGATGGCAGGATAAAGCTCCTCTTGTCTTCCACACACTCTCCCACTTCATAACATACAGCCCAAATACTGCTAGTAGCCTATCCATTCCCCCGCCCCACTCCCAAGAAATGATTAAGACGCAAGTGGGAATTGTCTCAGAAATAACATTATTTGCAATTATATACTTGCAGTATATACTAAAATATCTTATTCATAATTTAAATGCATAACTCTTTGTGCACCAAAACGTAACGGCATAATGAAGCCATGGAGTAATATTTTGTAATTCTTAGCATGATACCTTGGATTTACAGCACTGTTGACTGTCTACTGGCCAGCAGTAACCATAGTGAGTTTAACTTTGTATCCTCTGCACATGAGAGCTGGCGGAGGGAGGGGGGGTTAAACATAGGAATAATGTCATGGGAAAAAGCAGGATAAAAGCCACACACATCTTAATTGCAGCACGACATAGTGTGGAGCAAGAAAGCTATGCTAACGTGTGTATTTGGGTGATATGATGCATCATCTAAATAGCGCTACAGTTATTTTTAGATATTCACTTTGAAGATGTTTCCCTAGTTATGCAGATGTAAGTATTATTCTATTGGGTGAAAGTAATGCTAATACATTTTACAATTATTTAAGAAAGTGTTTTGTCCCAGTTCTGCACCCAACAGTTGGTAACGACAGTAACCATAACTAACACGCAGAATAGCCTTTGCTTCACACTGTACGTCACTTTGTAAACAGGATCAGTGGGCATTTTGTCTACTCAGCACAACACAAAGGACTATGTTTTGAGCCATAGAGCCACAACGTCTGCACTTGGCATTGCACAGCTTGACATATCTTAACAATCCTTCTAAGGCTGACCGAGGGAAGGAAACCAAAGTGTTTGATCACATGAGCCGTGTCTATATTTTCTCATTTCAACATGCATTTCCTATGTAGGGCAGCAACTACCAATAGTTAACAGGCTAATATATGTGGAGGTATTTATATACATGCTCTCTTACATATTTCCTCCAAATGAACCGCAGGGAATTCCTATTATGCTATGCAGAGGAAGGGTAAAAGAGCTCTGGAGCTTCTCCCCTTTTACCTCTTTTAGATGTGGGTGACATCACGTACCCTGTTTTAGTATTGCAGCACAGCAACATTTCTGTCACCCTGATAACAGGACTGTACCCAGTAACAAGATGAGCAGCTACCAAATTATCTAGTATTGTTGGTGTTGGAGCCCATAATGTTACTGTAGACTAAGTGAAAGACTAAGTGAAAGAAAGAAATGCCTAAATGTCTTTAAAGTTTGTGTTGAACTGTGCTGCAAGAATCATGACAGAATGGTTTTGTTGAGCAAATAGTTCTAAAATAGTCTCAGAATATTACACTGTAACGTTCAAATCAGGGGACTATTTCTACGCAATCACTACCATCTTAATTATGCCTTTTAAGGTAAGTGTCTCCAGAGGCCTCAATGGGTGTCCCAGACTTTGGTAGTTCTCACTGGCTGATCACATCTGCACGACATTTCCAGCAGGTTGGTTTCCAGTGACCCCATTAAGAGCACACAGCTGGTGGTTGTTCATTTTACGCTTTGTTTGGGGGAGCTTTTACACGTCACGTTTGCACAGTTGATTTATGGCTGGACGATAAAGGGAATCAACAGTGTCATAAACCAAAAGCATGCTATTGCAAAACGTACATTTCATTTCAAACAAATACATGCACAAATAATCAAATCAGCGTTGATGACATTCTCACCGTGATGTGACCTCTGACCTATCCACAAGAGCCACATTCTGCTCCCACCTGAAACACCAAGGCATGTCTGTGAAAAGCATCTAATTTCCATTGAAAGCCATAGGGAGCAGAGCAATATAGTAGTTTTATACTTGAGCTTCAGTGGATTGTGAATCACAATGAAATCCAAGGGGGCCTGCTACCTTCATACTGTAAGCTAACAATATAGGGAATGTGCTGGACAGAGTCCATTTACTAGGAAATAACTACTGAGAACTAAAATATAATCGATGGACATTGTCCATTGTCCAAAATTACATATCTTGGATATAATGTCTACACATCATCTCTTACCAAGTGTGTTGTTTTTTGGCATCATACTGGTTGACAATGTATTTTCTGTATTGATCAACTGAAACTGACTTTAGCTCAAATAAATTATTTAATATAGTGAATCATTTACGACAGTGCAACAGTTACAACTTTTGGTCTCATACAAGTTACAACAATATTAACTTGAACACAAGTTACTTAAAGTCCTTATAAGCAAGTCTTACCACTCAGCAGCCATTTTGTTCATTTTTTTGTTCATTCCTTTATTTCAGGCTTACAAGATCAGGCCCCTATATAAATTAATGGGGAGAGAGCCATAACTGCACTTTCAATGTTCATCGGAACATACAAACTGCAATCAAATTTTACTAAAACTGCATCAAAAGGTTGGTGACAAAATAAAAAATGTTTTCACCCCATGGAATACTTCTACATGCATGCACAACTGTGCGCTTGTGTCAATGTACCACACGATTGGCTTAAGGAGGTGATTGGCTTTTTGGGTAGAGGGGGGCATCAAAGTATAATTCCATTCAGGATTCTTTAAGTGATTTGAAGTGATCTCATAGCAACCATTTCAATAGGTCAGAGGTCACGGCTGTCATGAGGGAAGATACCAGCAGCAAAGTTTCCCAGATGCACATGTATGTCTGTTAGTAATTTCAGGAACATGGCTAGACTAATGAAAGATCACTACAGTCAAGTGAAAAATCTAATGAAAACGCTCATGGTCTTCATGAAGTCAAGACATTCACAATCTAGCCAGATTTTTGAAATTCCCCACTTGCCTGCTTTCTGAGGGTACGGATAAATTACTTTTTGAAGTGAGACCACACAATGGTGTAGTAATTATTGTAGTGCTATGAGTCTTAAGTAATTCTTAATTGACCCCTTGGAGGTATATTTTATGTTAGAAGTTACACATGTCAGCAGTTTAAATGAAATCGAACCAAGCTTTATTTATATACTGTAGAACCTTTCGTGCAAGTTTTCAATACTGTACAAGGCGCTTTTAACAACACAATTATGAAAAATTTTACTGTACAATGAAGGTACAACTGTATAGCGGTGATGTACACCAGGGGTTCCCAAACTTTTTTGTGCCAAGACCCACCTGGAGAGGATTTATCAATTTAGAGACCCACTAATCACCAAGTACCGGTAACGTAATTTTCAAAAACCTATCAATTTTAGCTAATGCTATACCTGTGTGCCAAATATTTTTTTGCAGAAAGCTCCAGAATCTATGGCGTGCACACGGCTAAATGGGATGTCATCCAATCAGGAACAAGTAGGCTATTTTACAACAACCTTACTCACGACGTGCGTGGAATAACACGATAGTGAAGCACGGAAGCCTTTCATTCATATTCTTCATTCATTCGATGGCCGCTTGCAACATTTGCGACCCACTCCCTCCCACTCAGTGACCCACCTGTGGTTGCCGACCCACAGTTGGTAAAACCGTGAATGTACACAATAATACATATACATAAAAACAGATAAAAATAAAACAAATTAAATTAAGAGAATGCTAAGATGAAAAGGTGTGTTTTAAGATTGATTTTATAGTGTTCACAGATTGTGATTCCCTCAGCTCCTGAGGAAAAGCTGTTCCAGAGGAGAGGACCATAGACACTATAGGCAGCCTGCCCATAGTTCTTTGTCCTCACCTGGAGAACAACTAAGAGGTCAGTGCCAGAGGACCTGAGGGATCTGGTGGGAGCATATATTAAAAGCATGTCTGACAAGTATTCAGGTGCTAGTCCATTGAGAGAAGACCATCAAAAATAAAATCACAATAAATCTTAAAATCAATTCTAAAACTGACAGGTAACCAATGCAGGGACTTTAGGACAGGTGAGATATGTGCTCTCCTTTCGGTCTTAGTCCATACACCTGCTGCTGCGTTATGAAAAATCTGTATTTTATTTATAGCTTTCTTAGGAAGACCAGAAAAGAGAGCATTGCAGTAATATAGTCTGCCAGTGATAAATGCATATATAAGTCTCTGTGTGTCTGCCTGTGGGAGAAATGGTTGCACTTTAGCAATATTTCTAAGGTAATAAAAGGCAGTTTTAGTAATATTACTAGTGTGGGATTTAAAATTAAAAACAGGATCAATTAGTATGCCAAGGTTTTTTGCTAGTGGCTTATCATTTTGTGCCAATTATTTAAAATTGGTGTACATAAATTCTCTCTGATCCTTTGCTCCAAATATTAAAACCTCTGTCTTATCTTGATGATGACTAGGACTAAAATTAGGATACCGTTGCCATAGATTTGTTGTAGCAGAATCTGTATATTTTTTCTCTAGAGCTAAAAGTGTCAATAGTCCGTGTCAGTTTAAGGAAACTGATCTAATGGGATTTTATAAAGATTTGAAAATACTACACGTTCAAGAAAAATTTAACGAATGTAATCATAATGCTGCATATACAGTAGCCTCAGCTCATAGATGCAACCAGCGCCCTCTACTGTAATTAAACAAATATTGCTTTCTATTGCCTGCATACATCTATTATTGATGATTACTGTAAGAACTAGCCTGGAGGTCGAATGATCACAGTCACTTACCTGACCATTTGATTGTTGAGCAAAATATGGTTAACAAAACATTCCACACTCGTGAATGCACCCTCGGAAATGAATAGGAAATTGTTGAATCAAAGAGATGGGTTCACAAAGCTCTAGATCATTTAATGTTAAAATATGTTTTTCTTGAAATGGGTCTAACCACCCATACCGCAGAACCTCAATGTTTAAAGAAATCTGAGCCACCTGCTTAAACCTTGTATGGTGTTCGGGAATCGGGTCTGTTGCACCCATTTTCAATGTTTAAGATTAATGTTATGATTTATAATTATTTCAGACTCAAACTTCTTGGTTTAGGTAAATTTTCTGTGAATAACATATAAAATATTAAATTTTAAATGACTAACCATGTTAAATTGTGCAATCTGCAGGTGTATGTACATATTTACAACAAATAGAATAAATATAAATATATTTTATTAGGATGCCAGATGGGTTGGTTGAAGTACAGACAAGCATGCACATGAAATATTCTACAATGTTCAGTCAGTGTTAAAACTGAAACCTCTGACAACATTTGTTTGACTAATGAGATTATCTGAGATTTCACCTCCCTCCAACAGAAACAGCAGAAAGAGAAAGAATGAAAATTACCCAACTAATGTGATTTGGCTCCAGCCAAAGTACTTTGAATGCAACCTATTCGCCTGGCAGGCTAAAGACCTTCTTATGTTCCACCTGATCGTAAATAAGGGACTAAAAACGGGACTTTTAGTCACCAAGCATGCCCCTTGCATTCCCATTTCTATGAGGGGTCTGTGTTTTGCATTAGGTGCTCCTGACACAGACAGACAAACTTCTTGTAAAAATACATAAGGCTATTGATATTTGACCATATAGATGTTCTACATGGTAATATAACCTATATGAAACTATATTAACAAGGTCACTTCTGTATTGTATTTTAGTGAACATATTGGCCAAGCAAACCAAGATTATGAGAAATAATAGATATAATAGAAGGACCTATTATATTATTCTACAGGTAGTTCAATGCTTTGTCACAGGGCCATCCTGTGCCATGTAAAATAATGTATACATATATTTTGTTTTTTAAATTGTCCTTAAATGTCAGTTTTGTGTATTAAATGTTGTATATTTGTGGACCAGGTGTTTGAGGTAATTGCAAATGCCAATTAGCTTAACAGGAACCAGCTGATAAAGAGCCAGAGGGTGAGATGAGAGATTTCACCCCACAGGCTTTTATAAAGAAATGTATGCCATCAATACAACATAACCCCAACAGTGAATTAAGTGTGAGTAAATAGACAAACATGTCTTGCAGTAAGACTTTGGCCCTCAAAGCAGTTACCAAAGCTCAAATAAGGATGATTTGAAGAGACTAGCCTATTGTAAACAAACCTTAAATTAATTTCCATTGTCAACACAGTTGTTTCCTCCTACTGGGTGTAGACCTCTGGAATTTTTTGTTTTTGAAACTATTGGACAGATCTGAATCATCTGCATTTATTTCTTAACACGATTGACTTCAATGTCATCTCACTAACCCGCTCTTTCGAAGGCCAGCAGGGTGGCTGTGCGAACGCTTATGGGAACAGGCTTTCCACACTATAATCTCAGAGAAAAGATATTGAGCTGAGAGCAATAGTCGGGCGGAGCCAGGCTAAGGAAATCCACTCCTGTCTACAGTTAAGACTGCAGCTGCTACTGTTTGAGGAAACCTCACAAGGCCTTTCTAATGTAAAGCTGATCCATGAAAGACATGGAGCTAAAAGCATAAAAAAAAATCGCATTTGTGGTATTTCTTGGATGCTTTCCAAACTAAACAAAAGGTGAACATAATTTAATGTAACAGTAAAAACCAAAAGCCATTGCAACACACACTTAAAACCATAATTTGTACATGGCCCTAACCCTACTGGAGTCTACTTTAGATTTATACATGTAAAATTCCATTCCAAATAATTTTAACAATAATTTAAAACAAATGTTATGTAATATGTTAAAAGACACAATCTAGATTAAAATATCAAACCATATTAGCCTTTTTTATAAATGAAAAGATTAGTTAACCTGATAAAGTTATGGATTATTATATGTGTATGCATGCATTCAATGCTAGAAGAAAAGAGGTTGCACAAGAGGTTGGACAAAGCAACTTTTAAAGGAAAAGTGATTGTAAGATAATACACGTTTTGTCAAATTCACAAAATATCTTCTTGCTGTTTGCTATCCTACTGTTCTCTGTCCGTGCTGAAAAAATGATCTGGTACTTCTACAGCCCTGGTTCCATATTATAAACACGAACAAAGTGGGAAGCACTGCTCAGAACAATACCCTAGCCTTCACAATGTGTTTCCAATGTGGATGGCGGAGCTTCTGAGGGAGTACCCTATGGCACTGAAAGTACCGGTATTGTTGTTTTTTATTCAAGTATAAAAAATATAATGATCACTGATAAATGCAATAAAACATACTATACCTTTCAGCATTATGCCAAATGCTGTGTATATGTATGTGTGCGCATGCGCGTGTGTGTGAGCGAGTGTGCACGCATGTTTACATGTGTGGCACACTTAATCAACTCTAATCAAAACCGATCTACTGACAATTCAAATGTCTTGTTTGATTTGAATCTCAGTTTAGGCTCTGACTGCCGCGTAACACAATCAGTTGTACTGTTTCAAGTTTGAAGGGTAAATAACGTGCAAACAATTAAATACAGTATATCTATATTTAGCCTACAGCACTAAATGATAAGAGAAGCAAATATATTCTATTACAAGTGTAATAATCAAACAATCAAACATTTGCATGTAAACTGAGCCATTAAGCACTAAAATAATCAAATTCTAAACAGCTTTTCTAAATGACATAAGGCACATGAGAAAGGTTTAGTTACTCACAGAGGGGAGTGGCCACAATGTTATCGCCATAAAACTGGACTGGAACAACACAACTGATTGTTTTTTTACTAACCTGTAATCTGACAGACCTCTTTGTCTCAGATTTAATCAAATTTCCCTGATCTTGCAGTACATGTGGAGTTTCTGTTTGGTTTTAAACGATTTACTGATTTATAATTTCTGCCTTGTCTGTTTCTGTTTATTACAGTACTGTATTTGTATGTGCTCTATTATGTATAGTCTGCGCATGAAGTGTGTCGATACATAGGCCTATTATGTTAAAATAACTTTAAATAATTTTTTAATGGTGTTTCAATGACATCTTGGCAGTAATGAAGCCAGTAATGAAGTGGTGTCATCCTCCACTTCCAATAAGTATGTTCGATAAACCGATTGTTCATTGTTCAAATAGATAATTAGATCAAAGCCCTTCAAAGGAAGCTAAAATATCAGACAGCATAAATGTCAATGTTTGAAAAATGTGTTAACCTTGAGCATAGAAACTTGCAAGGCTTTCAGACATAAAATATGGTCAGAATCAAAGGAAGTTCTCCCTTGGGGTAGACTCATAGTGAAATATGAGATGCATCCATTATGTTGACTGCCAAACTTTTTTTTTAGGCTTATGTGCCATCTAGTGGTTAGATATAATACTATAGCTGCCATTACTGTAATGCAAATTGTATTGAATTCTAATAATAATACTGTAATAACCGTCCTGGAAGGGTGGATTCCTCCATCTGTGGTCCCTTGCAAAGGTTTTTCCCTTTTTTCTCTATGGGATTTTTTCAGTATTTCTCAGTCGTTTTGGAACATTTCTCAGATTTTTTGTTTACTTGTTCAATCTCCACATCAAGTCACGTGTGCACATAAAGTACATTTCTCATTGTTTTTGAACAAATTACAAATGCTTTTGCACATTCATGCAAATGGTTATGTACAATTATCTGCTGTTTCCTACATTATCAATTGCTTTTATGGCATGTTGATCAAAATATATTGTACTAGCGCTGTGTTGATTAGTCTTAACCCCCAAATCATCTAGGTATTAGTTCATTGTTTAAGTCACTACATGCTAAATTTTATCATTTGTATTAGAGTATTATGTAAATGTGTATATAGCCTGGTCCAGAGACACCCCTGGGAATGTAATCTGGTAAATGAGGACAAGCAAACTATTGGGCAGATTGGCCGATAGCCAGAGGGCGCCCACATGGGCCAAGACGGCCGATGTGGCTGTGACCGCTCGCTGGCTGGAAGCACCGCAAATCATCAGTATGAAAAGCTGCTGTTGGGAAAAATACTTTAACGCAGACCCCGCTGACCCAGGCAGCCAATACCTGGCCAGCCTGTAGTCACTTCTCTAGGGCCAGTTCAGCCTGCGGCCCAAAACTCTTGCCAGGCACAACCGGGAGCCCCCGAAGTGCCTGCAAATAATTGTCAGACATAGGGGCCTGGGCCAGCCAAACCTGCCAGCGGGTAACCACAAGGGTAGACATCAGCCTCCCTAGCACCCTGGTCATTAGCCCAAACGTCTGCAGGGCAGCATCAGACCTAGCTCCTGACCTTCACAGTCTGGTTGCAACGGGCCAATAAGAGCACAAACGTGTCATAAGGCTGTGAAAGCCGGTCGTCTGTGACACGCCACTGCAGCTTAGGGCAGCGTGCCCTCCTTCAGAGCCTCACCAGGGCAGAGGACAATGGAGGCCACACACTGGTCTACAGCAGACATACCGTCGAGCCTATGAACAGCTGCATTTCTCATAGCTGAAAGAGCCCTAGCTGGGACCCTCCAGCAGTGCTGCAGCTCCTCCCACAAGGCCTCTGAAGGCGGCACTTCAAAGGGAGGGACGACCTTTGGAAGAAGGGGCTAGACATTGGCATAGCTCTAAGGGCGGATCATCAAGCCCCAGTGTTGCCAGGGCCGCTCACAGTTTTGGCGACGGCACTTCTTCAACCACAGTCCCCACAGAGCTCCTCCTGGAAGACAGATAACCATGCATCCATGCTAACTGGTTGCTGGAACTCAGAGTCAGAAAAGAGCGCCCCCTACTCGCTGCCCTCATCCTCCAGGTCGTGGATCATGGTGTTTGATAAGATATAAAGCTGGATGGACAACATTAAGTTTCATTATTTTATATACAGTATATTATAGTTTATGTTTTATTGCACTGCAGTTAAGGTTTAATGGACTAATGATATTAGTTAATATAATCAGGAATGGGCAGTACCTGTATTTGAAATATGTATGTGAAATACAAAATAGTATTTTGTCATTGGTATTCAATAGGGTTGTTGAAAATAGCTTCATATTTTGTATCAAAATGCATATATGTTATATACATACATGTTTTGTGTTTTGTAGTTGAAAAATACTATAACTACTTTTACTTGGTGAAGTCTCTGACTCTGAGAATGAGCTTGAGCCAGCGAGCGCAAGGTGAGACATGAAAGCTTCTACAAAACTTGGTGTTCGTTTTAGGAGCATAGGCTAAATCTTTTACCAATTTACTAGTTAACTTTTTGACCCTAGCAAAAAGTGGTAGTGGTATCAAAGCCGCCCTTACAGTTAGTGCTACTGTAGCTTGCTAGTGCTTCTTTCATTCCATGTTTAAGGTAAATTAATGTACTGTAAATTATGCTGGAGAAATATTGTTGACATTTTATACACAACCTCAAAACAAATACACATACGGACCAGCCCCACATTGGACACTTGTTTGCCTGACAAAAAAAAATTATTATTATGATTAATAATAACATAATTCATTAATTAGAAATTAATTTAGCTTTAGCTTGAAGGTGCTATCAGTTGACAGCTTATGAATGACATGTTAAGTCAGTGTTGCTGTTGCAGTGTAGCCTACTACATTACCAAACACAAAGTAATTCAAATTAGGACACCATTAAGAGTCATTAGTTAAACTATTAAAATGTCAGGTTCTATAAAACCACAGATATGTGGGGATCTTGGATGTAAAGCTGAAGCTACACCAAAGTGTGGAATAGCGACTGGGAGTCATTTGGTGACAGCTCATTAGCATTTTGGTACACACGTTGTCATTTTTTTGTAAAATTCAGTGAATATCTCATTAAGGGTCTGCTTGTTTTTCAGTCTAGTGTCTATTGAAGGGAGATGTGTTTTTGTTTTGATCAAGTTCAAATATAAACTCCAGCACGCCACCTTCAAGATAAACTGAAAGCCCACTATCAAAGGCAATGCTAGACTCCATAGGTGTTGAAACATGTTGAAACATTGGGGGCATATCCCTGCCCAGAAATCTTTTGATTTTCACACAATAATTGCACTATTTTCTGTCTATTTCAAAGTAAACTTTGCTCTACCAAAAGGTTCTGGTGTCCCTACTGGTTTCCATCCTACAGTAATTGGTTTTCAATTGTGTGCATATGGTGTGTGCGCTCGAGTTTACTTACTTGTGACGCATCTCTGGCAGCAATATTCCACAAAACATATTTCACAAAGTTTTCAAGTGTACCTCATTAATGCATTTGCACATCGTATGAGAATGATTACAAACACATTTTGAAAAGCTAGTTTCCTTCAAGCAGGTTGAACTACAATAACGCTATCAAAAAATATGTATTATAAAATGTATTGACTGAGCCACAGAATGTCACAAACGATTGCCTTGTGACACGAAGAACACATATGATGTTTGATTATTTAAAAGAAAATTCTTCGAGTCGTGAAAGTCTAAGAAAGTATAAGACTCTGAAAATTAGTAAGACTACAAACCCTGTGTCACGTAAGTGTCATGACATTTTCTGCGCCACAATCCTCAAGCGGTCTGCAACATTTTGTTTTCTAATTTACAGAGCCAGGGCTGTGTAGGAACATTGGAATATATTTCAGTACAGGACTGTCACAAACAAACACACTTCTCTGGCCTGATCTTTGTTGTATTTGTATCTGTCTTTAAAGCTATAGTCAGCGATGGTAAACTAGCACACTTTTTTAAGCTGACAGTGTTTGCCTCTGTGGGTGTCACGTTTTTCTTGGCAGAAATTTTCCAAGCATAAATGAAATTGAGTGTGATTGGCTGTGAGAAAACTTTTTCTGACTACAAGCACAAAATCAACTGCACCATGTTTATGTGAGTAATATGATGCAAAAGGGATTGATGTACTTTGCATTTGGTGCAGAATTGAGGCACTTGTAGCTTGTCAATTGTTGAAAAATTACACAAAAAAACTGAAGTTGAGACATAGCAGCATATTCAAGCAGTTGAAATGATTGACTTGTGTTTGAAAAGTATACAGGAAAAAAAAACACTTTATATCTGTTTCCATAGTCACATGCTCCAAGAAGGTGCCAGCTCCTCTCCACAATTGTAAAGGATGCTAACTGTGCAGGGTATTGGTAGCCCAGTGCTCATCTCAGATTTACTGCAGCAGTCACTGCTTGATTCCTAGAAAAGGAAGAGCTGATTGGTTTATATGTGGAAAATGTAATTACAATTACAATTGAAATTACATTTCAGAGATTATATTTAATTTATTTCACAGCCTAGCCAAATGGTAATTCGTTTTGGAAGAGCAGGTCAGCATGTCAACATGTAGAGACATCTATAGAAGCATATAATTAACATTAGCTGCTTATGTAATTAGGTAAGTTTAAATGAAGGTAATTTTCCATTTATAACTAAAAACATTGACTGGGCAAGTTTTTGGGAAATGCCTAGTGATATATCCTGAAACACAGGTAATTTTGTTAATGCTTGTTAACTTGTTCTGTGACACTTGGTTACAGCTGTTTTAGGCAAGGAAAACAAGTGATGTGGCTTTCTGTGGAGGGACAGTGGCCTTAAACCGCCTGTCAGTGATTGTGAGAGAGAATGTGCTCCCATTGGAGCGTACATGAAGGAACATGAGATATCGGCCATCTCTGTGGCACTGCACGTGCACAGCAGGGACACAGTGTAAGGACAGTGTGGTCAAGAGGTGGGAATGAAAGACAGTAGTCCTCACAATCAGAGGTACACTGTGTAATCCTCTGGAGATTTAAGACATGTAAGGAGCACCATTTGAACTATTGCATCATCATTTGTTTTTGTGTACTGAGGATTAATAGTACACATACATAATAGTATACATACATAATATGTTTAATAAAACTAAAACTTAAATACTTTCTGACTGTATGCAGGCTAAACTATATCCAGTATCAGTGTTGTCAGTATAAAGGTATTATTATCTTTAATGATGCAGTTATTATGGAACCATACTTTACCTGTCTGTGGCATGACTGTGCTGTTTGACGCTAAATGAAGAAACTACATGTGTCTTAGTACCAAAGTGACAAATGTGTGTTGGATATACAGTACATTATCTATGTGCAGCTGACTGTATTATACAATCAGAATTAGATATGGTATTTTTAAAGATTCAAATTATTTATTTCTGTTAAAAGGACTCATTCACTAAATCAGTGATATTTTCGGTTTCTCTGTAGATGCCCCTTTCTCATTTAACGAATGTTCCACTGGTTCATTGAACAGCACATACAGTGCAGTCCTTCTCAACGTTCACTCTAGTGAATAGGTTAGTTCTCCCAACCAATGACATGGCCCTAAACAATGCCCACAGACCTTCAATAAGAGGATATAAGGTCATGCTAGAAACAGAAAACAAAAAGATGTAAACCATATCAGGCTTGTTTACTTTAAACACATGCAGTAGCAGTATGCTGTATGTTTGGTTGTATTACAACATGAAAGGTCAGGTGGAATACAAGCACTCAAATGCCAATGGCACACACATGTTGCCCTATGTTTACAGCCAATCTTGTCATTTCTTGTTATTACTTAATGAATACTTATTAAAAATATTGTACTGTATAAGAACTATAACTAGAGAGGCCAACACTAAAACAACACAACTAACATGCTAATGATCTGCTGCTTGCCCACCAGTTATTGCAGAGGATCAGGCAATGATATCAATGGGAACTCAGTCCTCACTGCAGGGGATTCTGCTGCTAAATGGAGTTCAGCTGGAGGTCATAGAGGCTTGATGGGGTCACAACAGCAGGCAACATTCAGGTCCTGGCAGGACCACAGTGACAGCAGCGGTAATAATGTCGAGCTAGCCAGGATGCAGCCATGCATATAGCCTGTCATATGGAGAACAGCCATGACATGGTCATAGTATGTGTGATTGTTCTGAGACATGGTTTGTAGCAGAGGACTGACACATAGGGACTACTGATTGTGACTCTCTCATCCTCAGCCATGCACTCATGTGGCTAGACACTGTTGGCAAGCAGACAATAATTATGATCCGCATCAGGGCGGAGCTAGGTGCCTGGGCTTGTCAGCTCACCTCCAGTCAGGGGATGTAGCACGATGCAAACACCAGCTGGCAACCTGCCACTCACTTCTCACTTCCTTGGTTTGATGTCTGCGTGTCTGCCTGCCTGCCTGCCTGCCTGCCTGCCTGCCTGCCTGTCTGTCTGTCTGTCTGTCTGTCTGTCTAGTGTATATATCTGCTTGTCTGCTTTTCAACCTGCCTGTTAACGCCCATGTTAACATTCCAACTTCACAGCAGAGAAAAACATGTTTACAGCTTGGTTCATAAAACACTCATGTTCACAATATTCACGTTGCCTATAACAACTGGTCAGAAAGCCCTGCAGATGTTCTCAAGCACAAAGGAAAGATATACACCAGTAATACTTCCTCCCAAAGATTACAGCAATTTATTGACATCAGCGGGCAGTTTAACTTTACTGATTAATTGTGATTTAATTACAGAATGCGTGCCATTTTAAGTTACAGCTTAATTAAATGTAATGTTTTTGACACATTTTGAGATGGTTTACACTATACCTCTTAACTCACAAATCTAAAGTTTAGTGACGCATGTTGAGTTCAGAAATAATTGCAGTTCAACATAAATGAACATGAGCGTCCTTGGTGCAAAGGCTATCCTGCAGGTCCTAAGCAGAAATTCCCGCATAATAAATTTCCACCCAATTTCTTATATTTAGAAAATGCCTTCCTAATTCTGCTCTTAATAATCTCCTAAATGTGCAGCTTCTCTGATCTTGCTCCAAAGAGGCGAATTGTACGAATGAATGCTTCACTTGTCCCATTCACTGTTAATGGCGTTTTCTTGAGCCATAGCGGATGATTCCATTAAGTGACAGTGTGGCTGGTGGTGAAGGCTTTGTACTGTCTCTCCACCACGCTGCCCATGTGAATGGGTGGACACATTGCCCTTGCCTAGAATGCTGTGTCTGTGGGATTGTATAGGACATACTCCCCTTCCCTTAGTCAAATGTGTGAGGCTTGAATTTATGTACTGTATATTTCATTGTGTGTGGGAATGTGGACAAGTGAGATATGTATGTGCATGCACTGTTTCAACACCTGCAGTGCACAGGGTTACTCTAAATATACAGAATATGAGGATTTATTATCCAGGGCAACATTCCTATGTTGGTTGGGCACCTTATCAAATACAGATAGAAACCCCTTATAAAAACATAGCCTATTGCACATTACTAACCTATTGGAATGATGAGAGATATATTCTAACTATTCTTTAACTTGATATAGTGTAATAATGGGGTGGGGGCATTTTATTTTAAGTGCTCACTAAATGCTAATATACTATATGTTAACCTTGAATGAATGCATAATAATCTATAGTTAAAGTAACTTTATATATGTACATGTATGTAAAACTTTTATCTTACATGCTATACAAAGTAAATGTAAACATTGGCCATTTTCCATCAGCCTCTGGCATTACCCTCAATGCATCCTGAACTTTATCAGGAAGCACACAGCAAAGGTGGATAATATACTGTGTTGACACTTTCTTTGAAGATTACTCAAACACACGCAATGTGATTGTGGCGAGCCGCCGGCTCTGATTTCTGGACCACATTAAACGGGATGTCACCGAGGATGAAATGTCATTCTGCCAGCAGCCTACTTTCATTAGCCACAATCACACAATGGAGAGTCTGATAAGTAGAGAGGTCACACAGGAGTAGGTGGTGGGAGGACTGAATGCTGTGTCAGAAGAGGATTGGGGTGAGGAAATGTGAGGTCAGTATTCTACAAGAAGAAACAATAAATGAAAACATCGAGTGATTTGTGTTTGTGTTTGTTGATCTGATGTATTGTCAGGAGTCACGTTGATGTGCACCCCTTACATCCAATCACTCTAATTGATGTCACCAGTTGATTATATGTTTGTGGCTTGTGTTGTTGTTTGGTGTGCACAACCTTAGTTTTTCGATGTAAATGATTGTCTAATCGTAATTGTACTTGATTCAGGGGTTCATTCACCTGCACTTCACCTCATCGTGCTACCTGGCGTCATGGTGCTTGTGAATGAATGAGGACATGATGTGGAGACATAGAAACTGGGAGTCTGATGCAAGACACCGTCCACTGACAATGGCAGTCCATTGATGTTCGCATTAAGGAGCAGCTAAACCCTCCTCCTCTGAATCCTGCTCCCTATATAGGGACATTACAGACTTCAAACAGTGCTTTGAGTCAAGCCTGCTCCCAGACTATAGCCATAAGGAGAGCAGCCTCTTGGGGAGGCTTCTTTCAATAAAGGGAGATGAGGTTTGTGTAACCCACCCCATCAGAGACTTGGGGGTGGGGTGACGACTCATGAGGGATTTGTAATTAGTTGCTTTGTTATATTAAAGGAGGAGACCGTGATTGTAAGCTAATACACTTTTTGTCATATTAAGCCGATATCTCCTCGCTGTCTGCGCTGACAGAAATGCTCCTACATATCCCTGGCTCTGTAAATGGGAACAAAAACAATGTGGTGCGAACCGCACCACACACTATCTCGGCCACAGCAATGCGTTTCCAATGTAGGAGGTAGAGGTCTTTTTGTTTTGATCAAGTTCGAATTTCAACAATCTCCTGCATTGTTGAATCCACCTTTAAATGTTTATCTATTATCTGTGCTTGCTTATTGCTTTGTTTGTGATTCAGTGTTTGTTGTTGTTTGTTTGCACTTGCATTTGCTGTGTAAATATCCCAGCATGCATGTACAACATGTATTATCAAAACGGGTGCATATGTCTCCAAGCTCCACTCTCCCCTTGGCTCCTCAGATCATAATGTAATATTGCTGCTACCAAAATATAGACAAAAATTGAAAACGCATAAAATGCATTCATAAATCATCCAAGATTGGAATAATGACACACTAAGGGGGTGTTTTGAGTTACCTGAATAGGACATGTTCTTCAAGGAAGGTGACGGTGACCTGAACATGCTCAATGAAACCATGTGTTCATATATGTCATTTTCACTGACAATATAATCCCAACTAAACAAGTTATTATTTATTATAATAATAAGCCCTGGGTCACTAGGGAGCTTTAACACTGTCTCAGTCAGAAGAAAAATGTATTATAATATTGTATTATAAATATATTATAATTTTACAGGGAGAAAAGGAACATGTCAAGGAACTGAAATAGGAGCTGAAGCATGAAATAATATTGGCCAAGCTCCTATACAGAAACAAGATGGAGGAGCGGTTCACAAAGGGAAATGCAAGGGAAGCCTGGCAGGGTCTCAACACCATAATGGGCATAAATCAGAGACTAGCCCAGATACAGTGCCCAGAGTCCGCCTCCTTTGCAGCTGAACACCTTTTACGCCAGGTTCGACAGGGCTGACCCTGTGGAGGACCTCGATCAACAGCAGCCAGGCTTCTGCACCTGTCAGTGTTGAGGAGCGGAAGGTTGTATCTATCCTCTCCAAGCTGCAGTAGCTGCAGTCAAGGAAAGCTCCTGAGCCAGACGGGCTTAAGGGGCGCATCATTAAAGAGTGTGCGGCTCAACTGGGCGGTGTGGTGACACAGCTGTTCCAGCTGTTCCTGAACACCAGCTTTGTCCCCAGGGCATGGAAGGAGACAACCATCATCCCTGTGCCCAAAAAGCCCCATGCCAAAGCCATGAATGACTTCAGGCCTGTAGCACT
>JAODTR010006974.1:0-10503 GCA_025399935.1 Amblyopsis rosae | reverse complement strand
CTCGGGGAATCGAACCCCGATCTCCCACGTAGAGAGCAGACGCTCCTACAAGGCAGGCCAAAAACCCATGGGCCCTGACCTGCGTCGCCAGAGCGTCCTATGAGGTGTTGGAGAGTGAGGATCAACACCGCACAGCTACCTGCTGGCCACCGTTACATATACATATATATTTATATCTTTAATATCTTTTTCTATCAGCAGGATCTGCAGACAGTCAGCCAATACCGGTGATATGTGCTTACTTGTTCCCAAGATAACTGGTTCCCAATCGCGTTCATGTGGTGTGCGCGCTTGTGTTTACTTAACCGCAGCACACCTCTGCAGCAGCTTCGTCTCAATTACACAAATATTTACAATACGTTTTCATTCGTCACCTCATTATTACATTCGAAAATAGGTTATGTTTTCCGGATCATCACCGGATATGTTGAACCCTCCATTAACGACGGAAAAAAAGCTCTGACGACCGCGTGGAGACACTCCAGATATCTTCGGTCAGTGCTGCACCACAAGCGCGCACACCACAAGCATGCGTTAGGAAACCCGTTATTTTGAAAACCAGAATAGGCACATAACACCGAATATGTTGAACCCTCCATTAACGACGAAAGCATGCTGTAAAAGGTTAATTTTGACCTCTTTCAGCTCGACATGGCCGTGAATGTGTGTTACGTTGCGCTGTGTGTGTAGCGAACGATCCTCCTGAATGGACAGTAGGTTGTAGCCAAATCTGTGGTTGGCCACAACCCCCTCTCTGAATGGATGAGACGCCTTCAGGGATTGTTTATCTCTGGTGCCAAAATGTTTTGTGTTGGCGATTTCTTTAAAAGCAACTTAATGTCGGGTTAAAAATACATTGTATCTTGCGTTACTGAGATTGTAACGGGTATAATATTACCGAAATTATATTTGTAATGGGTTATATTACTGCATTACAGCAAACAGCTTTTACTGTAATTGTTATTTTTGTAACGCGTTACTCCCAACACTGGTGGGGAGCTACTGAAGTGGCATGGGATTCAATCAATGCTCAAGTTCATCATGGAGCAAACCTTTATTACATTGGCCTATTTTCGCTAGACAGGCACCACCAGCACAGTTGAGCATCTAGACTACTCAAGGCCCAACATTCATGAAGGACCAGTAAAGGTTAATATCCAAAGGATGTCCAGCATGGAAGGATTGTTGGGTTCACAGGGCCTTTACATGTGGAAATTAGTAATCTGTGTGGATATTAGGTGTACACATAACTTTGTGATGTTGTGCAATATGACTCGACATACAGCGTGTGGCGTTTTTTTAAATGTAAGTGTAACAGTTCTCGATGAGGCCATGTAAATCATTTTAGTAATCATCAGCAATCACGGTGGGTAAGTGCAATGGCGTTGAAGTCAAGTGTTTCTAAACGGTGGTAGAGTTAGTAAAATAGTTGTAGCAACTCTGATAGTTTATGGTGAAATGATTCAGAGATCTACTGTACGCCCACTAGGAGGCAACAACTGTTAACTCTTCCTAATGGAGCGTGCCCAGACCTTATTCATAGAATTAATTTAATGTCTAGTTACACCAGGCTAAATAGTCAGCAGCATAATACATACTACATGATACAATACACTATATTAGGAAATGCATATCTTAAATAAATAATTTGTAGAGACCTGTGACGCCATTAGGAATGATTCAACTAAAGTGTGTAAATTCCCACTGAGGGCTGCATGTGTTGCTCACATGATGGGTATATTATTTTTCTTTTTTTATTATTTTATATACAGCCACACCTACATTTCATGCAGTTAAGGAGCCACAGAAGTCCCTGAGGGCAACACTGCCTGCGCATAGTGACGCAACTGGCGCAAATCCTCAGAACAGATGTTGTTTGTGCTTGATATTGTGAAATGGTCATGTTGAAATTTGGCTGAGTGAGCCAATTTATTTTTTAGACCTATTTGACCTGAAAGTCTCATTGAGATCTCGTCAAGTAATAGAAGACAGCAGAACTATAGCCTAACCTGTTTGGAACTACTGTATATGAAAAAGGGTCCACTTCAAAAAAGAAATGACTGGTGACTGGACAAACCTTTTGACAATCACCATACAGTATATCACTATTTTCACACCTAAACCACGTCCAAGCACATAATGACCCTATATGGTGCAATCCATTGCATATCAGAAGTCTGTAAACTGATGTGTATGGCAAATCTGTAAACTTCACAGGACTAGTAGCTTATGGAGTAGGCATTAGTGAACATAAACGCTTACACTAAAGCAGATTTCATAGATGATCACACAGGAGTAGTATGATAATGTGTCTGTTTATGTCAGTGAACTCAGGATAGATACATCTTGCCTGAGTTTCCGACTTGACTTGCACTTTTCCAGGTCGGAAGTGTACAATGTATTGCACCAAATGTACAATGGATTGCACCATTACACTTGGCACAAAGCGTCGGTGTCTTTGCTAGTGTCAGACCGATACAGTCATTGCACGCACTTTGTGCAAAAGCAACCGCCCATTCTCAGTTTGACTACCTCTCAATGTGCTGAATCACCAGGGTCTATAATCAGAACCACCTCAAGCAAAAGGCTACACTTTGCCTGTGGGTTATATGGCCAGCCAAACTAGCCAGAGGGATCTGACATGAACAAGTCCTCATCAGCATACATACAGGCGTATTGTGGTGCCATCTTTCATTAGTTAATTGACCATGAGTGAGAATATACAGTATCTATTTATGGTGCCTTCAACACAATGGGTACCATAGAAGGAGTTATTGGTGCCCTTGATAACTTCAAAATACAGAGTCTACACATCAGAGGAAACAGAATGAACTATTACTCCATAGTCCTTCAGGGGGATTATGGATGAGAAGGGGAGATTCCTTGACATCATTGTTGGCACACCAAATAAGGTTCATGACGCAGGGATTTTGAGGACATTTCTTATTTATTTAAAAGTTGCAAATACAAAAAGATATTGAAAAATGTATTTAGGCATTTATTTCAAGACTTGACAAGACTACTGTACCATGCTTCACTATTTACTGGCCTCCCCAAAAAGCAAAAAAAAAAAAAAATATATATATATATAAACACACATTAAAAACTCTGCAACTCTGCTTTTAACCAAAGCTTCTACGCCTTCTACGCCTTCTAACAAACGCCTTTCAAGACATTCAAGTACATCTTACATTACCAATACAAAGACATACTATAAAACATTAGACTAAGACATGAGCACAGCATACTGAAGGAATGTGATTTGATTATTCAGCTAATAATTATTGTTATTGCCTCTGGCAGACGTGTCATACTTAAATTACCATTTCAGATGTATTTCCTGTGCTCGTTGCATCTCAAAAGACAGTGCTTAATTTACATGTATTGCCCATTTCAACCTCACCCAGCAGTGGTCCCAGCTACAGACTGGATGGCAGGATATGGCTGTCATTGTATTCCCTGATACCCAGCTGTGTCTGCAGGTCAAGCAGCTAAAGTCTGCACTCACACTGGACACAACCAGATTAACATTTACTTATGGGGGTGGCCATGACTGGTTCCCCTTTGTTCTATGCTGTATAAAACTGCAAAACATGCCTTTGTTACCTCAGGAAATGTTTTGGTGGAGCTTCACTTGTGAAACCACACGTTTCTCCCTTGGTGTACCGTACCATTGTATTTATTAAAGCCTGCGTTCCTGATTCAACTCTATCCAACAACGACTGGTCTACGTTTTTATGATAGAAAATTATTCCTATCAATACATAGAAATATAAAATACAAATAAAAGTGTGAAAAGTAAAGGAGAGTGAGCAGATATTTCACATAAAAATGGGCTTGTTGTGCATGGTCAGATATGGGGGGCAGTAACATTAGCACGGGAATCTAGTTATTTAAATCAATCAGCTGACGAATAATCCAAGGGTGGGAAAACAGCGCCAGGCGGGGGGCGATGCAGGGAAAGGGGAAACGATGAGTAGGGTAATGTAGACGGTTGATGGCGGAGGGACACGACTGCTGGCCATCCTCCAGGTGAGAGGGTGAGAAGCGTCGGAGTACTTGTGGGAGGGATCATAGTCCAGTGAATTTACATGTACTCAATCATTGTCCAAATGTACCTGCTACAACGCTGCGATCATCTTTAACTGGTTTATTGAATGTTCCCAGTGAGAGCAAAAACGAAAATAGGTGATATAGCCTTACGCCCCACAGCTATAGAACACACAGATATCAGGGAAGCCTGATATCTAATATCAGGCAAGCCAGCTCTCTAAACATAAAAAAATGCTCATCTATTCAAAACAGACGTATAGTTTTCTTTGCATGTATGCAGGGCTGCTGCTTTCACCAAAAGTGTGTTTTTTGTATTTCATTCTTTCTTTATCAATTAATTAATATTTACATCCTGAAGGTTTGGAAACTAGCTGGTTTTTGGTCGAATGTGATCCGTTCATATGATGCATATGATGCAGACATGCACAACAGCAGGCAAATTCTTACTGCTAGTTCACTACAGAGAAACTACATACTAGTTTGAAGGATAAGGGAAATTAAGTTCTTATTTATTTAACATTCTTGTTTCCTAATCCTTATTAAATGTTTTACCATTTAATTATTGTTTTATAATTACATCTGTTCGATCGAGAAGAACTCCAAGATGAACTGAGTGAATCAGGTTTACTGATTGTAAAATTTGTAGGGAGCAATGGTCTTCTGGGAGCTATGCTTTTCAATTCTTGCTTATCCCATATGTGCACATCACACCATAAACATTATGATCTCATAAACATACTTGAAGCCTTTGACACACAATCGACTAGACTGTGCCATGCACATATATGCATGCAATCCCTCCACTGTCAATACAATTAATTGTAGTATTATTCAGTCGGGAGAAAAACATGCAAATGGAGCAGCCTCCCCCGGACTCAGCTGCTTCCTGTCCTTCCTCCACAGGACCATAACCACTTCCTGTCCTTCCTCCACTGGGCCATAACCACTTCCTGTCCTTCCTCCACAGGACCATAACCACTTCCTCCACAGGACCACAACCACTTCCTGTCCTGCCCTCCACTGGGCCATAACCACTTCCTGTCTTGTCCTCCACTGGGCCACAACCACTTCCTGTCCTGCCCTCCACTGGGCCACAACCACTTCCTGTCCTGTCCTCCACTAGGCCATAACTGCTTCCTGTCTTGTCTTCCACTGGGCCATAACCCATTCCTGTCTTGTCCTCAACTGTGACACAACCACTTCCTGACTTGTCCCTCCACTGGGCCACAACCACTTCCTGTCCTGGCCTCCACTGGGCCAAAACCACTTCCTGACTTGTCCCTCCACTGAGCCATAACCACTTCCTGTCTTGTCCTCCACTGTGACACAACCACTTCCTGACCCGCTTGTCCCTGAGCTACTTCAGCCGGACCCCCACCTCCAGCCTCTGGGTTCACGTGGGGCTCACGTGGGGCTGAACAACTGCCGCGGGGCGCCAAGTACGCCATCCTCCTGGGGGTTACCTGTCCCCTGTGTAAAAACACATACTGTTTATGGTAGATATACAACTCTATTAAGCCATTATCTGCCATAATGACAACACAACACCGAATATAATAAAGAAGGGTCTGAAAATAATTGCCAAAACTAACCTGGAATAAAAATGTGAACCCTGACTGTAAGCTTTATCAAGGAAGGAGGCATTTGGGTTCTCATGAATGTTACAAAACCTGTAGCCCTCCTAAAATATGAATTAGCCTCCCCCACCTGTATCTATTATTAGAAATAGCAGAGCGGGCATGAGCTATACCAGAGACATTATATAAGAAGATATGCCTGTATTTTGAATGGAGATCTATGGGAGAATTCTGAAATGCAAATTTGCCATTTGGAGGAAAAGAGCCAACCATCTGCTTTTTAACTGCCATGCATGAACCTATTTAACCAAACATGTGGTTGCACTGACGCATGCCTACTGTTGTGCATGCGTAGTAGAAGATTAACCTGTGGGGGAAACTGCTTTTACCTTATTTGGGGAGCAAAGTCACCAAACGTTTGAAGCAGATTTCATCAGATGACCCGGTGACAATTGAAAGTGCACTCATGGCTCTCTTCTTATTGATTTCAGTAGTCTTCCTTAATAACTGCCCAGGGTGTTTCAAACATGCCTGCTAAGTTGCGAGACTGATTCTACTACTACTAGTTCTACTCACTAATTACTAGGCAGGTATGATGAGGCAGGTGCAGGTACCATGAAATAGCCAACGATGTGTACATCAATGTCATCAGCATTGTTTGCATGGACATGTTTTTCCTATGCGTTACTTTCCACTATGTACCACATTGTGGTATTGGAAGGATGAAAAACACTTAAATTCCTTAACAGAATTGGTGTGTGTGTGTGAGAGTGCATAATTCTTATTATGAACTCATAACAAAAACGTGTGTGTGGTGTGTGTGTGGTGTGTCTGTGGTGTGTGTGTGGTGTGTGTGTGTCTTGCACCATCAGAAGTTGAACCTGTAGGGGAATCGGATTTTACCTTATTTTGGGGGCAAAGCCACCAAACGCTTTAGGCGTTTTTTATCAGATTTGACTTGCGATTGTATATGCAGTTTTTATATACCGTCAGGGTTGGACTGAGACTGAAAAACAGCCTGGGAAACATCAGTGTTGAACATTGCTTTTCTAACTCTGTAAAACATAATGTAAGATGGGCAATACCTATAGAACAATAATAATAGTAATTATAATACATTTTATTTATAGGTGCCTTTCAGTGTACCCAATATCACCTTACAAGACAAAAGTAAATAACAATGTGACAATAATAAAAATAAAAAAACAATAATACAGTCCAAAAAATCAATAAGGTTCTAAAATCAATTAAGAAAACAGAAGATTTCTGTGTCCAGATGAGCAGTGGACTAAAATCCTCACCCGCCTCCCGACTTCTTGTGGTTTGCCTGCTCAGTTCCTTCTCTGCTTACGTCGGCTTGTTTGTGAACAGTAGTTATTATTTCCACAGAAACGTCCATGTCTTGTTTCCGTTTGACTGTCAGTGAGTCTGTCACATTAAATGTACTCTCTCTTAACCTAGTCTGTGTGACATTAAATGTACTCTCTCTTAGCCTATTGTATATGTTTTGTAACAAGATTATAAATAATGTATTTATGATGTGGCTCCTCCACGTGGCGGAGATGGATAACAAACGGGAAGTACAGGTGGGCAGGCTTTAAGTGGGGTTACAACCTCACTTTACTACACAAATACGGTGGTGTGGGTGGGTGGTTGGTTCCTCCCGCTGGGTCCTCCGGGTGTGGGTTCTCTCAGCTTCCAGGGGCAGAAAGGAGGTTAGTTTGGAGATACACATATTCCGCAATATCGGTCCTGGTGCTCCCCCTCTCCCTGGTCTTCTTTTGCTTTCTGCCTTCTCCATTTCCTTTCTTTTTCTTTTATTTTCTTTTCTTTCCTTTCCTTACTTTCCTTTTCCTTCTCATTTTCTTTTTTTTTTCCCTATCCTTCTCCTTTCCTTACTTTAATTTTCCTTCTCCTCTTTTCTTTCCTTTTCCTTCTCTTTTATTTTATTTTATTTCATTTTTTTTCCCTTTACTTTACTTTACTTTCCTTTTCTTTTCTTTTCTTTTCCTTGTCTCCCTTCTTCCTTTCTTCCTCCCCCGCTTTCTCCTTCGACTCCTCTCTTTATACCCTCTTCGTTTACCTCATTGGCTGCAGCTGAGGGGGTCTCCACACCTTGAGCAGTTGGGAGAGGTAGCACCGTCCCTGGTATACCACCCCTAGTGGTGTGGAGGCCGCATATCTGGTTAAGGCTCCACAAAATCAGTTCTAAACCCCATGGTGGTCAAACGGACGGGTGGTACAGTGAGGTGAATGGAGGAGGAAGACTTGAGAGTGCGTGCGGGTGTGTTGATGTGAAGAAGGGCAGTGAGGTACAGAGGAGTGAGGGTGTGAATAGCCTTGAAAGTGAGGAACAGAATCATGAACTCAATGCGGTATTTAACAGGTAGCCAGTGATGATGCTGAAGGACAGGAGTGATATGATTCATAAAAGAGGTTCTGGTGATAATAAGAGGAGCAGCGTTCTGAACCAGTTGTAGTTTATGTCTGGATTTATGGGGAAGACCATAGAGAAGGGAGTTGCAGTAATCAATGCGGGGTGTAACCAGGGTGTGAACGAATATGGCTGTACTGTTAGATATATACTGTATGAATATAAAAAAATATTACCATGTTGTCATTAATGTATGCATTAGTTTGAGTGGTTTGGTTTGTTTCAAAGTAAATGACAGCTAATCTCTATTTTTGGACTTAGATGCACTTTAGAAACCTTTTGCTGATAATGTGGCCTGGGTATGTTAGACATTGCTGATGCTTGACTGTAGACCTTTAATTGGATTAGCCCCATAGATCGGTTACAACTGTCCAATTGTCACCAATACCAATTCAGCTATAGCCTGTATTGGACCGATTTCCGATCTCAGTATCATATCAATGCAATCCCTATGCACAATGGATCCAAACAAAGTCCTTGCAACAGTGCGTAACAGGATTCAACGCACCATGGATTCTATTTAGATAAACATATGTTTTGTTTGGGCTGAATAGGATCTCAGACTGAACACAAATGATTTGTGGGCACACATTTAAGCAGTTCCCATAATTATTTAACATATATTTATAGTTGTAAGTAGTTTTAAGCATATTTTAAGTTTTCCAACAAATACCTTCAGTTACAGTATAAAACCACACTGCAAAACTAGTCAAGATTAGTCTTGCAGTGCAAGCCTTTGTGAAAAGGCAGCCTATACCTTTACTGTGTAGAGTCTCAGACAGAGCCTTAGCTAACGGCACCAAGACATTATGCATTAAGTGTAATAACTTTACACTTATAGGCCTACTGGGGAAAATGTTGGTGGTTACTGAGGTCATAGTATGGTTAAGGTCTACTGTTACTTACAAAAATAAACGGAAAGAATATAAATTAAAGCACTGTATTTTCAGCCATGGATATCCAAACCGTTACTCCCATATTCACTTTTCAACTTTTCCTTAGTACTGGGCACAAAACACTCAACTCGAGTCCTCCCTAAAGTTTGCAACTTCATTATCTGCCGTTCATCAGCAGCAAACAAAATAACATTACTTCCACTCATACACCTTGTATCCTTCACCCGTCCAATCTCCATCCTTATCGCCTCGACAAGTCAAATTAATTCAGGAGCTTCCTATATATTGGGTTCTAAAAACTCTACCATGACTTTAAATTCCCTTTCAACCCCAGGCTGTCCAGCGCCCCCCTCCACCGCACTATTACCTTCGTCAGATGCTGATTCTCTCTCCACAACTCCCACCGCCCTCCTTTCTCTCTTCCTATTCCCTTACCCTACAACCCTTGTGAACGGCTCTTGCTGGCCTACCCCTATACCCTCTACCCTCTACCATCTCATTCCCACTTCCATCAGAGTTCCCAGCCATGCCAGCCCCAGTCACGATACAGCCGTGCAAATCTGCCACCAACTTCCCTTCCGCGATCAGCACCCCATGTCTACCGCCAATCATTTGCACTCTTCAACCCTGTTCGTCCCACTGCCCAATTGTATGCTGTCGTAGTAGATATCCCTCGCCGTCCTCTTGACTTGACAAGGGTGTGCGTAGACCAGAAACCGGCCAAAAAGTTCAAACCTCCCGCCACAACCAGCTGGTACGGAAGTGACCTGTCTCCAGCCGAATGAACGTTCGCCCCCTCTGTTTTCCACCCTCCTGCTGAATCACAGCACTGGCTGTCTGTCGACAAAGACTACAGAACACACTATGTCTTAAAAACAGGAACTGATTTACGCTGGACTTAAGAGACTAGCAAGCCTAATGAATTGGAGGTGTTTACGTAATGTGCGTTTGTGGCCACGTTATGGTGCTGGTGAGCCTGCATCGGCCATTAGCGCAGAAGAAGAAACTTTACGTTTGCGAATCAAACAGTTACGCTTGCGAATCAGGCAGTTTTACAGTTGCGTTTCAGATGGACCAAACTGTGGAATATTTCTCACAAAATTACATGCGTAAAAATTGTTGCGCAAGCATGTCCTTCTATTCACAAATGCAGATTCACCAGATCGCAAGTTAAGCTTTTGATTTATAAATGTGAATATTGTTAACATATATGAAAATATAAAGTGCATGCATGAATATTTTTTTTGCAGTTGAAAAGTTTGTGTTTGCGGATAGCAAAAACAAGTTCATGGATTATAACTATGCATGCAAACTGAGAGGTGTGTGCTTGTGAATGGTAAAAATACGTGTGGATTATACTTTTGCGATTGAATAATATTGATAGAAATCTACCCCCATAGAGTAGCTACTGAATTTTCCAATCAGCGTCGTGTTATAGCTACATGGGTGTGGTTTAGGTGTGCCAAGCATCCATCCATCCATCTTCTCCCGCTTATCCGGAGTCGGGTCGCGGGGGCAGCAGCTTCAGCAAGGGACCCCAAAC